>PVIH01028855.1:0-14547 GCA_004025045.1 Sigmodon hispidus | reverse complement strand
AGACAAACAGATCCTTTGCATGGTTTTATTTGTAAAGACACCATATTGGGTGAGTAAGCAAGAGAATCTGGAAGGAATGCAGAAGATGGAAAGAAGACAATCAACATATGTTGTATTAAAACTTTAAAATAATAAAAACAAAATTACCATATAAAATTGTAACATGGAACATAAAATATAAGAATATATTCCATAAAAGGAATTGAAGGTATTAAGGGTAGTAAACCTGAAGATAAATTACATCTATAAAATATTTAATTAAATTGTCTGAAGTGTCTTCATTTTATACTGCACAATTCATAAAAGTTCTTAGAAATTTACAGTGACCACTCTTTTATTTAAAAATAATCAAATTCTCATTATGCCCATTGCCCTGCATTTTCTCTCAGGATACAGAATACAGGTCCCCATAGATTCAATTTAGTTAAATTCCCACACAAATATCTTTTACACATGATTAGCATGTAAAAGATTTTTTTCACAGACTTAGATACATATTTCCTTTTTATAACCTCTACTTTTGTTATTTTTAATTTTATTTTCGATATTCTAATTGCATTTCTTCCTTCCCTTCTTTCCAAACCATCTCATATACTTCTCTCCACTCTTTTTCAAATTCATGGTCTCTCTCATCACTAATTCTTACTACCTGCATATATATTCCTAAATATAATATTCTTGTCATTTCTCTTTGAATAAAGAAGATACTGTAATTTCCCTCTAGCTAGAAAGCATTAACAAGAGAAAAAGTGTAGCATTTGTTCTCTGTAGAGAGTTCTGTTATAAGTACTAACTACTCAGGTTACCTGTTGCATTTGTTTTTTCAATATTTAAAGAAATACATTTAAAATATAAGAATATCAAATTTTAAATATCAGTACTATAACAGGGAAAAGAAAAAGAATGATAAAAACCTTCCTGAAAATTTCCACCAATCCAGACCTCTAATGAACATATTTATTAAAATTTAATATTATGATACTGACTTTGTTCTGTTTAAAATTTAGTTAATGTAGAATATGAATGGAAAGGTTATTTATCTTTTCTTTATAGAAAAATATCAAAGAAAATTGAATTAAGCAAAAGAAAACAAATTAGACAGCTTAGCTTCTGCTAAAGCTCTGTTTTTCTAGTAACTGATGCACACCACAGGGGAATGTGAAAAAAATTGACAACCTTGACTAAGTATATTTAACCATTTCTCCATAAGTACTGAATAATAGAATGACAATATGCACCTATGAGAATCCAAGAGAGCTGATCTGTTTTTAAATCACAGGGTTTTTTATGGATATTATTCAAGTTTATGAGACACAGATTCTCAGGACATATTGACAATAAATCTAAACAAGAAAATCATCCTGTAGTTGAATACTTGATACAGTTGCCAAATACAAGATAGCATATGTAACCATTCTTTTGTCCAAAGCACAACTTTCACAACACACTAAATGAAAGATGGGCCAGATCATTAATTAAACAACCTCAAATGAGAATAGAACAGAAAAAGACATTGTAAATGTCAGGATAGTGGCAGTGTTCTTTAGGAGAAATGGAAAAAAAAGATTGTCCCTGGGTTGGGAGAAATGGGGTAATGAAGCAAGAACATTCAGGATTGACTTACTAGCTCCAAAATATTTAATTCATAATCAGAGGTAAGAATTTCAAGTTGATACTGGGAATTAGTCTTATCATGGGTGACCAGTATCATTGTGATGGAAAGCAATCCCTTAAGTAAAAGCAAATTGTTTGAAAAGAAGTCACTAAAATATTAGTTTCTTCTAATTCCCATACCTACTCACTGGAAGAAGACAGATTTACTTTCCCATGTTTTTGTGGAGGTCTGTGAAATTCCTGCTGCATTCACAATGAAAGGAAAACTATTAAAAAAGCAAGCAATGGATTCCAAACAGAAACAGCTGTTATTTTCCAATTACAATTCACAAGACCAAAATATTAATTTATTAAACAACATTGTTTAGTTCATAAAGCCCATGCAACATTTTCAAGCAAAGCATTATTTTTTAAAAAGGAAACTGTCATGATTATTTGGCATAAGTAAATTTAATGATGTGAGAAAACAGTTTATTATCTTCTTTTGGTATGCAAACAATGTCAATCCATAGTGAGAAAGAGCTACTGAATATGAATCCAAGTGTAACAGATTATTTACTAGTATGATCATCAATATTTTCTCAAATCTTTCACTTAGGAACATAGCATTGCAAGTAGAAAGGTTAATTTTTGCTACTAAATGAGCAAGTGAATAAACTAACAATAACAAAATGATGTCTGTCAAAACTTACAGATAAGAATGTCAAGCTATAGTTTATCAGCCCACTGAATTGAGACTGTTCATACATCATAGGTGCTCAACATGTTCTGTCAGCATTATTTTTCATCAGGGGTTAAATAATGACCATGGTCTAAGAACACCTTTGGGTCAATGCTTTTTCTCACAGACTGTTCACCTGTTTACTTCAAAGTTAGTATCAGTTGCTTTTGTTTGGGCTTTGTTTCTGTTGTTTGAACAGATGGAATCTATTAATTTGAAATAGGCTCTGGGTTAACTCTGAAAACATTAGTATTATTCCTGTTCCTACATTTTCTATGTTACTCTTGTATATAATTGACTAGTACCACAATAAAAATGCACTATTTCAAATGTTTAATCATTATTAAATAATAATTAATAGTTATCCTATACACTATAGGTTCTATAGCTGGGAAAAGTTGACAAAATGTATATAGTATAGTCTATACAAATAAACCAGGTCTTATTACTGCTTATTATAGAAACAAAAGAGGTATTAGTACTCCCTGTTATACAAATAAAATATGTATTATTACTCCACATTATACATATAAGATAGGTCTTATGTATGGTTAACTTGACAAATCATCTCTGCTCAATAGATAGCTGCCCAAATGTTCTAGTCACATTATTAGTACCAGAATGTAATTCATGTCTCTAGAGTATTCTGGAAAGATACATAAAGTTAAACTGTTAAGGAACCTGAAATAAATATTTAATGTATTCTATTAAATATCAATTATTATGGTATATTAAAATTTGTTTGACTTTATACTTACTTACTCATAAATTCACATGTTTGTATTTTGTCTCCCATGCACAGATTCTCTTATCTTATTAGGTTAGTATAATAATTTCCAATTGAAGTATCTGTCCTATTCCTAGATTAAGCATAAAGTTTCTATTCTTTGTGTCAAAGTAAAGTTTATAAAACAATATTACTTCTCTGGGATTTATCAGTATTATTTACTTAATTTGTATCCGAGGTTTTTTATTCTTTCTTTAATATAGGAAGGAAATCCTATCATTTGCTCTCATAATACTTGAACCACACAACTAGACTAGCATTTATATTTCTAGTTTCAAATAGGTATAGTTTAGAATCCATCACTGTTTCATAGTATCCATATCAAATTATATTATTTTTGAACTTGGGTCACTTTGACTACATAGCATTCAACTGTGCAATATAATGAAAAGAACATTGTACATCTTGTCATATGGCAGCCATTGAAGTCTCAGATGTGTCATCTGTGAGTTATAAAACTCATGATACTTGTTTCCACATTTGTAAGAAAAGCATAAAAATCACCTCACTGTTCTTTTCACACAAATAACTTTAGAAACTAATATTTTGGGAATATCAAAATGTATTATACAACAGAAAATAAGAGTCAGTGTATAGCTATGATAATTGAGTGAACAAATTTTCACAGATTTCTCTGAAAAACTGTTCAGCTCTGATGAGAAACTACTATTGATTTTTAAGACAGAATGTTTTATTTAATGTTTCTAAATGTAATTCTCTTGCTCCCAAACATTTGAGCCTCAAGTTCCGGAAAAAAAAATGCCTTGACTTACCTATCAAAATTTGAAAATAGCCTAAAAGAATGTCTCAGTAAAAAAAAAATGCTAATCAACTGAGGACCAAATTTAAGAACCCCAGAACCTGCGTAAATGTCAAACGACATGTCACCCATCCTCATCACCCATAAATCCAGCACTTGAAGGGAAGAGACAAAAGGCATCCCCAGAACAGACCAGAAAACATAGACTAGACAAAATAGGGAGCTCTTGATACAATGAGGGTGCCTGCCTCAATATATTTAGTGGAGAGAAACCACAGAATACATCCAGTGTCAACTTCTACTTCTCATATGCATGTACACATACATGTGCATGCACATTATACAAACAACAGATGCAAAAATTCAAACTTTGCAACTTATCTTCATGTGTGTACTATTTTAATTTGAAAGCTCATCTCTATCACAAGGAACTGATTTCAATTTAACATTCAGCAAAATCCCAATGTCTGTCCATGTGCCAAAATGTCTCCACTCTTAAATTTTTAATGCCAATCTAACTTAGAATAAATAGTATTTGCTTAAAGTTTATATATTTTTGAGGGGTAGATGACATACTATGTTAACTGAGTAATGATACATACTTTACATGCCCTATAAACAAAATTAAAATATTATCCTCTCCTATAAACAAAAAAATTAAGGTACCACTAAGATACATAACAAGCAAAACTTTACACAAGAGATGCAACTAAAACCAGGAATCCAAGTGTGTAATGTTCACTCACTTTCACAATGCTATTCCTCAATGAAAGTTATAATGATTTGTTTCACTGTTACATTATTATCTGACTTATGACCTGGCAAGCTAAAATCTGATACTTCAAGTTTCTATACTTAAGCAACTTTACTGTAGGTGGCTAGCAAAAATAAATAAATGAAATAATTCATACTAACACTGATACTAAAAATCTGTTTTATTTGCTAAGTGCGGATTTGCTTCTCCACCTTCCTTATAGATCTTCAAAACTCTCCATATCAAAAAAGAGAAAAGTGGAGCAATCCATCTTATATTTTTTAAAAGTTTATATCTAAACTAGTTTTGTATATATTTATTCTGATAATTGGTAGATCCTTACCTATAAGATGAAATAATTAAAATTTAAAGAAATCAAGTTTTGTGCATGAATAAGTTTATGAATGTTTCTTATTTTGTATTTTTATTGCATTTGGGAGATCTGTAAACATCAGTTTCTTCAAATGTTTAGCATTAAAAGTAAAATATTTGTTGTAATTTATATACAGATAATCTTTCACTATCAGCTAACAGCTTGAAAATATTCTTTACAAAGAAATACTTTCATGATAATGAATTTTATAATAATAAAACTTTGCTAACCATAATTAAGTACAACTTAAACTATTCAAATTATTTAACAATTTAAAGCATTGCTGTGTTTATAAATCATAAAGTATGTTCTTTATGAACATTAGTAGCATTGATACTGAATATATATTAGAGTTCAACAGTCACAGATCAATGTTTTTCCAGTGGTAATAACAGTGACTACTACTTGTTATAAATTTATATACTTGTTATAATTTTATATTACTTAGGATATGCTATAACAAAGAAACATATTCAGTCATGGTTCTACCTTAAAGGAAGCTGCAATATAATGGAAATTATAGAGCAAATTTATACATGATTTTAGAATTGTAGGGAATTTGAAAGTATAGAAAAATTAAATGTTGTACAAGTTTGAGAAAAGTAAATGATCATCATTACTATGACTCATCACAAAAGGCTTCATTGAAGACATAGTACATGCACTGAAATGTATAATTTCAAAAGTCAGGAACCAAGAAAAGAAAGCAATTCCATTATTCCATAATAGGAATAATGATGTTTATTTTATTAGTAGTAATTACTAAGTTTATGATATATTCAGCACATGGATATGCATTTGACATTTATTAAATACCTTAATTTTTAAGCACCTTGTCAGACAAATAATCATTGTTTATCCATGTTTCACTAATACTGGACATAAACGTCTTGTACACAGTCATAGAGGTAGAAAATTGCTCCAGACAGAACTCAATTTCTAGCTGATGACAGGCATTACCAAGTCAGTGAAACAAAGTTTCTCATTGGAATCATCAAAAGAAAGCTTATTTATTTCTCAGCTTTTCAATGTTTTCTTATATTTCAGTCTACTAAGTATGCAGAAATCAATTTTAACTCTCCTTTCATTGTCTATATCAAATAAGTGACCAACCTTTTATTAGAATTCTTACTTTGTGATTCTCTCAAATTATGCATAAAATCTAAAACTCTTTTCATCTTTGTTTATCATAGCATGTGACCCCTCTACCAATGTTATTATAGCATGCATGATGAAGAGTAGATGTCTGGGGATCAGAAGAACAGAAGTATATCCCAAATTCAGAATACATTAATAAAACCCTGACTATAAGAGGTAAATGAAATTTTTCAGATAGGAAAATGACAGAAATATATCAAGTACCTTTAGGCTGTATTTGACAATGTGGTTGGTTTAGACAATACAGAATAGCATATCATCTTTCTAAATATAATTATTGCTTATGTCTTAAGTTGCAAATTCTTTGTTTGAGATTAGGGATGCAGTGTTTATAGAATACAAGATGTTCTGTTTCCCACTTGGCTGTCACTAGCTAGATATGAGGAGCACTCCACAAGCAAGTATGGAAAAAAATTTCCAAACATTGTCAAACATTCACTGGAAATAAAACATCTTCATATGAGAACCACTGACATATTACCTAAAAAGTTTGTTAAAATAATTAAAATTTATTCTAAGAACAAGAAGGGTAACCATATATAGCAATGTGTAGAGGAACTAATAATACTCAAGGCTAGCAAAGAACAGAGGGAATAAAGCAAATCAATTTATTATGAAAGTCTAAATGTTGTTTCTAATGTTCCCCATGGCTACTCCTTCAGAGTTAACAGAAAATTTCCTCAATTATGTGTCATAATTACTTACAGATCACTTTTTGTTCACATTAAAACCTATAGCAATATTTTTTCTAACATTTATAATTTTATAAGTTGACTTATTTTCATGATTCCAATATTTTTCCTTCTGACTCATTATCCACTACTACAAACCACATTCTAATAATTATCTCCTTACAATAAACAGCATCAACTATCAGTCTTACATTCTCTATAATGAAATGTGATATTTTCTTAATTCAAAACATTGAATTATTTTGAGTTGATTCAAGTTTATAGTTGCTACCTCTGCCAATTAATCAGAAACTCATGATTAATAAATTAGTTAATTGTTAAGCAAAAATACTTTTTCTTTATTATATATATTTTCTGCATTATCATTTAAAATATTTATTGGGCCAAGAACTGATGTCACTTTGATTGACTTAAAACTTAAGCATTATTTATTATAATATATAAAATACTTGTAACTTCCAACTAATTATTTTCTAATAAAATCTACTATATAGGACAGGAAAATGAATACAAGGCTAATTTCAGAAAAATTATCTTCTAACCAAAATGAGAAAATTGTGTGTGTGTGTGTGTGTGTGTGTATGTACTAAAGATTTAATCTTGACTAAAAGACATAAATACTAATGTATTTCCTACCAAGAAATTATACTTTAATGTGGTTTTGCTGTCATAAAAGAAAAATACAAAATCAGAATTAACTTTTTATATAAACTGAAACAAGTCATTATGGTCATGGGTAAGCTCCATTTTCTTAAATTTTAATTCAGAACAAAGATTACAAACTCCACATAGTCAGATTTTTTAAAGCTGAGGAGGCTTGCATAGCCTTATAACAATTTTATAACTAAAAACAAACCCCAAAATTTCTTTGTGTCATTAACATCAATAATTGAAGAATATGTGTATTATAGAATTTTTTCCTATATAATTATTGACTTACAAAAAAGTAATGCCTAAAAATGTTTACCTATTTTATGAAAAACATGCATAAACACATATTAATTTTGATGTGTATTTTTCCAATTATTCTTGGCATTAAATCTGACAATTTTGGCGTGTTATATTCATTGTCTCCAATTGTTGGTGATTTTACATCTCTATTAATCATAGTCATAATATACTGAAAAGGGACTTAATACCTAGTTAATATTTTTTCAATCGCATTATTGGATAAATGATCCAGGGATATTCCTAAATATTAAAATATTAAAGATTTCATTTTATGAACTGTCATTAAAATCAATATGTAAATTTCATAATTTTCCAATATAATCAATCTGCAACAAACTATTCCAGATTAACAATGATGCATAGTCACTTCTACGAAAAACATGTTATTCCTTGGAATATTCAATTATACATTTAAACCAGATTAATAAAAACTACTGCAGTCAAACTTTTTGAAAATAGTTTCATTTTAATTCAAAATATGTCTTCTCTACTTTCTTCTATTAAGAAGGGTTATTATCAGATACTATAACTTTGAAAGAATAACAGCTTGCACTCCAGATTTAGCAGAGGCAGTACGATTTGCTTGAAAGGTTAAGAAGCAGAGTCAAGTCTGTCCATTTTCAGCTACTGAACATGTTTCCTATTTTATTGGAGTTTATTTTAATAAGACAGTTTTTACATTGTTGATTCTGAGATTGTCAACACTTCTTCCATGTTTTAAATTTGATGTATTGGATTCAGATCTGACTAGATCTTCTTGTATGTCATGCTTGTATGTCATGGTGGAAACAATTCAGGGCACTCACAAGCAAATAATAAAAAAGTAACCAAGGGGTGCCAATGATGAAAGAGTTTGTTGCCATGGTATCATCTCATAAATCATCAATTATTGTCTCTCATTATGAATGTGACAGTCACATATTGTCATAAAAAGAGATCTGCATTATCATGTAGTTTTAAGACATTTTAGAGAGACATCATTTGCTTTGTAAAAAAGAATAATATCTTGACAACCGTAGAACACTTCTGGTTGTTATCAAGTAGTCAAGTGTTCATCTGGACATAGTTAGTTTGTCATTTCAGTAGTCTAACCTCTTTTTCATTATTGTCTAATTTACTTTTGCAGCTAATAAAAATATTTCTAAGCATAGATATATAATGTGATAGACTATAAGACCTACACTAGCAATAAAACTCTTTTGGTTGCCATGGTAACCTAAACTGATCAATTTCCTATCACTCTTTTTAATAGAGGAACTCTCCTGTGGTCATAAATACTAATTACAAATGCAAGGTGTTTGCTAGCATGTTCAGCTTACAGATTAAAGCAGTTCATGCTTAATTTATCATTTAAAATATTCTCCCACATTTGCAGTTTGGCTTAGAATGAATAATAACTTTTTTTTTACAACATTTTCAACTTAATTTCACTAATTATTTTGCAGTGTTAGAATTTATTGTGCTGACTGTTCGTCAAACTCAATAGATTTACACAAGGGTTCTTACATATAATTTACAGATTATAGTTGTAAAGTTTGTTTAAACATTACTCTGATTGTTCATTTAACAGAGATTATATTTTACATAGGAAAATAGCTATATTTTCTCAAAAATATATTAGAGTGTTGTCATAGCATTTTTCTACTTCAATTAAAAACAATCCTATATATATGAACAAAAGCAGAAGTATTACAGTAAAACCACACATTACTAATTCTAAATGGGCCTTTCAGGTTTTGAAAGAAAGTAGTGGTTTGAAGGAGAAAAAATAAGCCTACCCTGTATACTGTTGTGATCTAATACTAAGCCTTCCTCCTTTCCCTGTCCACTACATGTCTTTTACAATTGTTAAGGTTTATACTTTACTTTTGAAGCAGAAAGGGGGATGAGATGATTCCTTTCAATTTCTTAGTGGAAATAAGAAAACTATAAAAAATTACTGAATTAACATTAGAGAATGTTTGATCAATTGTTGTTGGAAATACCAGGGCATCATTATTCCACACAAAGTTAACTCAGACATCCTTTATGATTTTTAGTGTTTATAAATGACCAGATGGACAAGGTTATGCATCATTATGATTTCCATGTTAAGAAAAAGACCCTGAAACTGAGCTTGCCCATTGTCTCACAAACTCCAAAGCCTAGACTTGTCTTAAAAGTTTTTGAAATTTCCAAAGCTAGATGGGTTCCTCATAGGTTTCAAATATTCTCCTTGCATTTTTAGGAATGCTAGAAACACATCAAATTCAAGTATAATAAACATGCTACAGATGAATTTCTAAAAAGAGAAGCTTGGATGTAATGTCATTTTGTTCTGGGAATACTTACTAAATACATTGTTGAATGAAGATTTAGACAATATGGAATATGCAAAGTCATACTACTCTTCTTACCAAAATATTTTGCTTAAATAGGATCTGCCATACCAGTTCTCTGAAAGATCCAGTTAGTCTTAAGTTATGACAAAAGGGACACTTCTCTAACTACTGTTAATCAATGTACATTATACATCAAAAGAAAACAAAGCTCCTTTAGTGGGTCTCCTGTTGGTTGCAGGAATGGCAAAGTGCATCAAATTGCTTCTAGCATCTGTAGCCTAAGCACACCAGGGCTCTGTGGAACTTCTGACAGCCTGTGCTCACAGGTGTTCTTCTTCTCTTAGCACTATCTCAATGACTATTCACATTACCACATTGGCAAGGTGAAGGCTCCAGTGCGCTTGTTTCAAAGGAAAATCTGGTCAGCTAAAAGCAATTGAAAACAAATCAGAAAGCAGTCAGCCATTGAGTAGGAGCACAAATCCATCAAAACAAAAGATAAAAAAGCTGGGGTACTTTCTGCATATAATACAGCAGGTATGTGTTTCCTCCTACCTTTTAACAAGTAGATACACAGTTTTTAAAATAGCTTAAAAATAACCATAGCTATTGTACAGTACTTGGAGAGGAATATAAAATAGCATTTTGATATGTTCCATTTATCAAAAATTACTTAATGAATAACACCACAAAAATATTTTAAAAATTGAAAATGCATTGACTGGTAAAATGAAGACAGGGTCACCACATTCAAGGTGGTTATAAAATTGTCACTTATATTTTTGGGAGTGAACCTAGTCTTTAATGGCTTAGCCATCTCTCCAGCCAAGGATAAACACGGATAAAAATATGACTTTATTCATAATAAAAAAAGAAGAAAATATTACTGAACATTCTCAAAAGATTTTCAAACTTTTGCATTCACTTGTTTTCCTCTTCACAAAATAAAAACAAAGAGTTAAGATTAAGTCCCTTCCAGCGAAGGGATGGGGAGTTGCAGAGAAGAGAAATGTCAAGATGTGGTGGGAGGGGGAAGGGACCTTGAATGAGGATATACAGGGATGGGAAAAAAAAATTTCAGAGGGAAAGCTGAACACATAGTAAATATATGTGTAGCAATCTTATTTGCATTACCACCCTTGATAAGCCATACTTATAATTCTTATCCTATTCATAATTATTGTTAACTTTTCCTCATTTTAAATTCATGTTACTGTTTTTTTTTTGTTAAATACAAAATAAAGAAGGAAAAAAAAAAGATTAGGTCCCTTTTATGGAGTAGAGACTTGTAGGTGTCAAGTGTCTTTTCTGTGGTCATCAGGCCAGTTAATGACAGAGTAAAGAATTGAATATATAATTTCTAACTACAAATTCAAGAATATTTCCAGTACAAACAGTACTTACAAAGTACATAAAGATGTTCTTTAAAGTAAAGGTGTTGCCTAGACAGGACTTCCCTATAATCAAATAAATAGCCACCCCAAGTGCTATCACAGAACTTACATCCAACAATGAATAGAGGTAGAGGAAGAGATACATGGCTGAGCACTGGCCTGACCTCCTGGTCCAGCTGAGAGCAGGGGAAGAGAGTCTAGATGAGCAAGGGAATAGAGTTTATGAGGAAAATTCTCACAGTGATGGCTGGCTGGAGCTCTGGGGAGCTCACTGGAACAAGAATAGTCACTGGGCTTTTTATAATTCATATAGTTGATAGTACCCCTTTATAATGCATATAGATGATGGCATCCCCTTTATAATTCATATAAATGATGGTACTCTCTCTATAATGCATATAGTTGATAGTACCCCTTTATAATGCATATAATTCCTTATTAAGACAATTATCTATAGTCTGGACTTCTAAAATGTGTTTCTGGATGTTGTTCTTGTAGGATGTAGTTCCCATTTTGTTTATGTTATTACATTTTTCATTTTCCTGGACAATACTTGATAATCTTTCCTATTACATATAGATTTGGATTAGAATTAGAACCTTCTTAATTAGACAAAAAAGAAAATATTTGGAAATTTGATCTGTGCAGCCAATGATATTGGTGTGAAGCCCTAGGGAATGGTCTTGACTGTATAAGAACTGAGAAGAGGGGTCATGTGTTCTTGTTCTCTCTCTCTCTCTCTCTCTCTCTCTCTCTCTCTCTCTCTCTCTCTCTCCCTCCCTCCTACCAGTATCAAATGGTGGAGAAGCACGGCTTGTGGTTGGTAGCCATCACCCTTAGGCAGAATGACAGGAAAACATCTGATTCAGTAGGAGCATCTACCTTATCCTGTGTTATACCTGTACCTCATTTTATTTCTTTTCCTAATAAATTTTACTTGGCCTATTGCATCAATGTTTCACTTCATATGCCTCTATTAATTGCTATCTGATTTAGTCTCTAAAATCATACTGAGAAATTTTTGAAGAGAGAAAATTGAACAAAAAGAAATTAAGAAACAATTTACTTTAGTGCTACTAAATTTTAATATTATAATGAATATTTAAGAGGACTATTTCAATAAAATTTCTTATATTTTTCATATAATGCTTTTTGATGGCAATATCTTACCATATAGCTGAGTATTTGGATTGCCTAACACTTAGTATATAAGGCATGCTGGACTAGAACTTGTTGCAATCTTCCTGTCTCAGCATCTCAAGTATTGACTTTAAAAGTGAGCATCACCATACCTGCTACAATAGTTTATACACACTGGAGGCTTTATTAACAGATATCTCATAACAAAAATTTTTAAATGTTATTTTATTGATAGTTAGCATGTCATACAAATTACTATGTAACTGAGTGTGGACTTATAATAAAATGCACATTGTAATTTAGTTGTTTTAAAGCAACGTGAGTATTCAGATCTGCTGGCCAACTGTTTTATTAGAGTAAGTTGTTTATCTAAAACTAAATAAGCAAATAAAAATTGCAAATGAAATGAAGATATATAAATAAAGTTAAAAATCAAAAATAATTTGGTTTATATATTTATATATAGAATATTAAAATTTCATATTAATAATATTAACCTCTGAGCCATCACTCCAGCTCTAAAATTTCATATTAATAATATTAAAATTCTTTTTAAACTCTCACAATTATAAAAAAGGCTGATCTTAACATTACTCTATTTTTGCACTTATAATTCTGCATGTTTTTTTAAAAATTCTGGGACATAGTACATATTAGATTAGTATTATGTTTTGCTAATTATTAACAACACATCAGTATCCTGAATCTATTGATTGAGATATACATTTTTAGCATGTCATTTTTAAAGGTCTTTAAATCTTACTTTTACATTTTACTGCTGATTTATTTTATACTTTCCTTCCTCCAAACAATAAAATTACTTAAAAACAATTACCTCAAGAAATAATCAATAGTAGTAGCATATTTTATAGGTCTAGTGCACTGAAAAAGATTCCAGTCAGTGAATTCTTTGTATTGAAAACTCAGTGTTATCAAAGACAGAAAACAAGACACGTCCTTGGGGTACTTCATGTTTATCTGCAGGACTTTAGACCACATTGCCATGGAACATAATTCCTTGAAGGACTACAAACCAATGAACAGACATTTGGCATAATAGTCCCATTTCTTAACCCTATTTTGCACCATTCATCAAGATGTATTACACACCATGCCAATTTATGGACAATGTCCTGCCTTTCCAAAAGCATTCATACTGAGTTTTAGAATCAACTCCATTTTAGCAGCTAATTAGTTACACTGACAAACTTTTAAGAATAGGGCTACACAATTTTAGAAAATGTCACCACACTCTTCGTAAATTAATGATATGTTCCTCATTGCACAATAATAGGTGGTTATCAGCTTTCCCCTTTATCCTGACTTAGTCATTTAGTTACCCTGCACCCTCCAGGAAATTCATGGTCTGTCATCCTACTCACTGGCGTCTAGATTTATGGATATTTTAGCAATCCTTTCATTTTTACATCACTAGGCAACTCTTAGGGGTTTGAAAGAGAGACAAAAATTCACCTGAACATTTGTACATGCTTCCTACTTCAACATTCTATTTTTTTCTATAATTTCACTTCTTTGTACTTTTTAAGGAATACAGTCTGAGGTCTAATGTGCCGTTCCCCTTCACATTATTAAATGAACCATGCAGAACTCTACATTATTATGCTACACGTGGCAAAGAAATTTTAGTATTCACAGGATTATGGTAATTAAGTCTTCCTTCACTTTGGGTGATGTGACACTTGCTTGACTATAATGTCACTCCACTTAAAGTCTGTGTAAACAACATTATCTTAGTCACTCTGCATTACATTTCCAACTGTGAGCAAAATTACAAGGTCAGAATGGACAAGAATGTAGGTAATCCCAAGGAAAAAACTTGTAATTGACTTGCTTAAGGTGTAGACTGGGTTTTTACTACTAG
>PVIH01028854.1:0-14548 GCA_004025045.1 Sigmodon hispidus | reverse complement strand
AAGTTGTTTTGATTTGCATTTCTCTGATGCCTAAAGATGTTGAGATTTTTTTCAAGTGTCTTTCAGCCACTTGTAATTCTTCTGCTGAAAATTCCCTTTTTAGTTCTGAACCCCATTTTTTGATTGAGTTATTCAGGGGTATGGGCTCTAGTTTCTTGAGTTCTCCATATATTTTAGAGATCAGTCCTCTGTCACTTGTAGGGTTGGTGAAAGTTTTTTTTCCCATTCTGTAGGCTATTGTTTTGTTTTAATGACTATGTTTTTTGCCTTATAGAAGCTTCTCAGTTTCAGGAGGTCCCACTTATTGATTGTTGTTCTTTGTGTCTGTGCTACTGGTGTTATATTTAGCAAGTGGTCACCTGTGCCAGTACGTTGGAGAGTATTTCCCCCTTTCTTTTCTATCAAGTTCAGTATGGCTGGATTTATGTTGATGTCTTTGATCCACTTGGAATTGAGTTTTATGCAGGGTGATAGGCTTGGATTTAGTTGCATGTTTCTACATACTGCCATCCAGGTATGTCAATCCAGTTTGTTGAAGATACTATGTTTTTTCCATTGGATATTTTTCACCTCTTTGTGGAAATTTAGGTATTCATAGGTGTGTGGGTTAACATCTGGGACTTCAGTTCAATTCCATTGATCCACAAGATTGTTTTTAAGCCAGTAGCAGGCTGTTTTTTATTACTGTAGCTCTATAGTATAATTTGAAGTCAGGGATGGTGATGCCTCTTGAAATTCTTATGTTGAGCAAAATTGTTTTGACAATCCTGGCTTTCCCATTGTTCCAAGTAAAATTTAGTAGTGTTCTTTCTTTCTTTCTTTCTTTCTTTCATTCATTCATTCATTCTTTCTTTCTTTCTTTTTTAAAGAAGTCACACTTTCTACCTTTGTATATCCTTATTCAAGGTCCCTTTCCCTTCCTGCCACATCAGGTCATTCTTTCTTCTCCACAATTCCCCATCCCCTCCCTGGGCAGGCAGCAGACAGTTCCGTGGTTCCACAGACCCAATGTTGCTTAGTTCAGTCTCCACTCCTGGCAGATCCAGCTTCCCCCACACACACACACACAAGAGTGACTCAGGAGTTCCTCTGAGGGGAATGGGATGCAAGGAGTCACTCCAGGGAGTTTCTGATCCCAAGCTGTTCAGTGGTTGCGGTTTGCAGTTTGGGCATGCTATGCTTTTTCTTGTTTGTTTGTTTAGAGACCACTAATGAGTGAGTACATCCCCTGCTTATCTTTGTGAGTTTATGATACCTCGCTCAGGAGGATATTCTCCAAGTCCATCCATTTGCCTGCAAATTTTAGGATATCATTTTTTTCTTACTGCTGACTAGTACTCCATTGTGCAGATGTACCATAGTCTGTTAATCCATTCTTCAGTTGAGGGACATCTAGGTTGTTTCCAGGTTCTTGCTATTACAAATAATGCTGCTATGAACATAGTTGAGCCAATGCCTTTGGAGTATGACTGTGCATCTTTAGGGTATACACCCAGAAGTGGCATTGCTGGGTCCTTAGGGAGATTGATTCCCAATTTTCTGAGAAACCACCATACTGCGTTCCAAAGTGGCTGAACAAGCTTACACTCCCACCAACAATGGAGGAGTGTTCCCCTTGCTTCACATCCTCTCCAGCAAAGGCTGTCCTCTGTGTCTTTTATCTTAGCCAATCTGACAGGGGTTAGGTGGTATCTCAAAGTGATTTTGATCTGCATTTGTCTGATGGCTACAGATGTTGAACACTTTTTCAAGTGCCTTTCACCCATTTGTATTTCTTCAGCTAAGAATTCCCTTTTTATTTCTGAACCACATTTTTTTTCATTGGGTTATTCAATGTTTTGGGTCGTACTTTCTTGAGTTCTCTCTATAAATTAGAAATCAGTCCTCTGTCACTTGTAGAGTTGGTGAAAATCTTTTCCCATTCTGAAGGCTGTCGTTTAGTCCTATTCACAGTGTCCTTGGCTGAACAGAAGCTTCTTAGCTTCAGGAGATTCCACTTATTTATTGTTGTTCTTAGTGTCTGTGCCACTGGTGTTATATTTAGGAAGTGGTCGCCTGTGCCAATTCGTAGAAGTGTATTTCCTACTTTCTTTTCTATCAAGTTCAAAGTGGCTGGGTTTATGTTGAAGTCTAACCCTAACCCTAACCCTAACCCTAACCCTAACCCTAACCCTAACCCTATTTGCATTTTTCTACACACTTCCATCCAGCTATGCCAACACTATTTGTTAAATATACTATCTTTTTTCCATTGAATGTTTTGGACCTCTTTGTCAAAGATCAGGTGTTCATAGGTTTTTGGGTTATTGTCTGGATCCTCAATTCTATTCCATTGGTCCACAAGTCTGTTTTTATGCCAGTACCAGGCTGTTTTTATTACTGTAGCTCTATAGTATAACTTGAAGTCAGGAATGGTGATACCTCCTGAGGTTATTTTTTTGAGTAAAATTGTTTTGAAAATCCTGGCTTTCCCGTTATTCCAAATAAAATTTGAATATTGTTCTTTCAAGATCCAAAAAATATTGGGTTGGGATTTTGATGGGCAGTGCATTGAATCTGTAGAGTGCCTTTGGTAGAATTGCCATTTTTACTATGTTGATCCTACCTATCCAGGAACATCAGAGATCTTTCCATTTTCGGATATTCTCTTCAATTTCTTTCTTCAGTGATTTAAAATTTTTGTCAAATAGGTCTGTTACTTCTTTGGTTATGGTTACTCCAAGGTATTTAATACTATTTACAGCTATTATAAAGGGTAATGTTTCCCTTATTTCTTTTTCAACTCTTCTATCTTTATTGTATAGAAGGGCTACAGATTTCTTTGAGTTAATCTAGTATCCTGCTACCTTGCTGAAGGTGTTTATCAGCTGTAGCAGTTCCTTGGAAGAATTTTGTGGGTCACTTATGTATACAATCATATCATCTGCAAATAGAGATAGCTTCACTTCTTCTTTTCCAATTTGTATCCCCTTAATCTCTTTTCGTTCCCTTATTGCTTTAGCTAAAACTTCAAGAACTATATTGAATAGATAAGGGGAAAGAGGACATCCTTGTCTAGTTCCTGACTTTAGTGGGATTGCTTTGAGTTTTTCTCCATTAAGTTTGATACTGGCTGTCGACTTCTTGTAAATCGCCTTTATTGTATTTTGGTATTCTCCCTGTATTCCTGATCTATCCAGGGCTTTAATCATAAAGGAGTGTTGGATTTTGTCAAAGGCTTTTTCCGCATCAAAGAATATGATCATGTGGTTTTGTTCCTTTAATTTGCTTATATGATGGATAACATTTACAATTTTTTGTATGTTAAACCAGCCTTGCATTTCTGGGATGAAGCCTACTTGGTGGTGTTGGATGATATCTTTTATACATTGTTGTATATGATGTGCCAAAATTTTGTTGAGAATTATCGCATCAATATTCATGAGGGAAATTGGTCTGTAATTCTCCTTCTTTGTTGTGTCTTTGAGTGGCTTGGGTATTAGGGTGATTGTGGCCTCATAAAAGGAATTTGGCAATATTCCTTCAGTTTGTACTGTGTGAAATAGTTTGAGGAGTAAGGGTCGTAATTCTTCTTTGAATGTCTTGTAGAATTCGGCACTGAAACCATCTGGACCAGGGCTTTTATTTTGGGGGAGGCTTTCTTTTTTTTTTTTTACATTAGCCATAAAACATGTTTTATTTTATTTATAATACACAAAATAGAAAAAAATTACAGTGGAAGATTATTGTACTTATTGCTGTGTTTTTCAGGAAGCATTTACAATGTCTTAGATGTTACTCTAATCTATGGGGTCTCATATAATATTCAAGTTACATTGTATAGGACAAGTTTGGACATAGTGGCATAGTTCAATTTTATAGAATTTGCCTTGTAAGAATAAGGTTCAGTACTAAGTCACTTGGAAAAATAAATACAAATTGATGTTCTCACTTTCCATTCTCTCAATAAAATCCAAGTTGAGAATTACCAGATAGAAAATTATCATTTTTACTAGGTTTATCAAAATTTTTCCCTGTTTATATTAATGTATCAAAACAATTGATCTTGTCCTGGCAAGAAAAGCTAGTTGAAATGAATCACAAATAGAATTCATTATGTTTTGGATAAATAAAGCTTATTGCATAGGTGTTGATCAAGGTTTTATGTACTATAGATGGAAGAGAGTGCCTTGTAATTGCTGGAGTAGTTTTACAACTGATATACTAATTGCAGTATATAGGTTCAAATTAAGGTTGTAATAATGATACAAACTCATTATTAAACGTAATATGAAAAGTAAGGCCTGAAAAAACAAAACAAAAAAATAAAACAAACATAAAAGAAAAGTAAGGCCCTTAGACTCTCATAGATTTTTAGTTATCCTACTTAAAAAGAAATATTTAATAGTTAAACTGTAACTGAACAAAACAAATGCCATTTCTGGCAAGGGACATCATAATCTCATTTAGACTCCTTATTTCTCTGTTGAGGCTCTGTCTGGTTGATCTATCCAGGGTTGAAAGTGGGGTATTTAAGTCTCCCACTATTAGGGTGTAAGAATTGATGTGGGATTCGAGCTTTAGCAGTGTTTCTTTTACATATGTAGGTGCCCCTATATTAGGAGCATAAATATTTAAGATTGAAATCTCCCCTTGAACAATTTTTCCTGTGATGAATAAGTAGTGACCATCTTGGTACCTTTTAATTGCTTTAGCTTAAAGTCTACTTTGTTAGATATTAGGATTGCAACCCCCGCTTGTTTCTTAGGACCATTTGACTGGAAAATCTTTTCCCAACCCTTTATTCTCAGCCTGTTTCTGTCCTTGCAGTTGAGGTATGTTTCTTGTAGGTAACAGAAGGATGGCTTCTGTTGTATCCATCTTGTTAGTGTGTAACATTTTATAGGAGAGTTGAGTCCATTGATATTAAGGGAAATTAGTGACCATTGATGGATATTTCCTGCCTTTTTTGGTGGTAGCTTGTTTGTATTTCCTTTCTCTGGAATATTCTTCTGTGGAATTATTGATTGTTTGTGATTTTGTGGGTGTATCTGGCGTCCTTAGGTTGGAGTTTTCCCTCTAATACTCTCTGTAGTGCTGCATTGGTAGATAGATATTCTTTCAGTCTGACTTTGTCATGAAATATCTTGTTTACTCCATCTATGGTGATTGATAATTTTGTAGGGTATAGTATTCTAGTTTGGCAGCCATGCTCTTTTAGAATCTGTATAACTTCTGACCAAGCCCTTCAAACTTTCATCGTTTCCATTGAATAGTCAGGTCTTACTCTGATGGGTCTGCCTTTATATGTAAGTTGGCCCTTTTCTTTTGCAGCTCTTAAAATTTTTTCTTTGTTCTGTATGTTTTGTGGCTTTATTATAATGTGGCATGCTGAATTTTGGGGGGCTCATATCTGTTTGGTGTTCTGTAAGCTTCTTGTATCTTTATAGGCATTTCCTTCTTCAGGTTAGGCAAGTTTACTCTATGATTTTATTGAAAACATTATCTGTGCCTTTGAGCTGGTGTTCTTCTCCTTCTATTCCTATTATTCTCCAATTAGGTCTTTTCATGGTGTCCCAGATTTCCTGAACATTTTGAGTTATGGCTTTTTTAGTTTTACTATGTTCTTTGACTAATATATCTATTTGAGCTACTGAGTCCTCCACTTCAGAGATTCTATCTTCCATCTCTTGAACTCTGTTTGTTATGCTTGTATCTGTGGTTCCAGCTTTTTTCTTCAGATATTCTCTTTCCATCTTTGCCTCATTTTGTGCCTTTTTTATTGCTTCTATTTCAGCTTTTAGTTCCTGGCATGTTTCTTTCATAGATTTGTTCATCTCTTCCAATTTTTTGTTTGTATTTTCTTCTATTTCTTTAAGCTATTTTTCATATCTTCTTCAAGAGCTTCGATGATCATCAAAAAGGAATGTTTGGTGTTGCTTCCTTCTGTTTCCTCTTCATTGCTCAGTTCAGGTCTTGTATTTGTAGGATTGCCACTTTCTTCTGGAGTTGCCTTGTTGATCTTTATATTATTATGTAAGTTTTTGCACTGGCGTTTGCCCATGGCTTTAGTGGTTCACAATTAGGTGGCTCCTGGTCAGTTGTGGCACTCGGGCTTGTGTGTCTCCTGTGGCCTCTGAGGAAAAGGTCTTCTCAATCACTACTTCTGCCCTGTGCAGGGGACTAATTTCAAGTCTTCAGTCTTTCTCTGTTTGACCAATTGGAGGCGGGTTTGCAGCTGTGCAAACTCCCTCAGCAGCAGCTGGGGGGACTGTGACAGACAGAGTTTATCTCTACCTGCTCCAAAGTACACTGTGACATGCTCTGCAGACAGCATCATGTCCCGGAACCAGAACCGGAACCGACGAGAGCTCAAGTCTCCTCTCCCTGCCAGGGATACAGGCGCTGGGGCCTGCTGACCCCTCCTCACCTCTGGGCGGGGTCTGAGTCTGTCCTTCAGGGTCCCCAGTCCTTATCTGTTTACTCAGTTGGAGGTGGGTAGTGGTGCAAATTCCCTCAGCAGCAGCTGGGGGGACTGTGACAAGCAGGTTTTATCTCTGCCTATTCCAGAGTGATCTGGGACATGCTCTGAGGAGTGTTAGATTTTGTCAAAGCCTTTTTGAGCATCTAAGGAGATGATCATGTGATTTTTTTCTTCAATTTGTTTATATGATAGATGATATTTATAGTTTTTTTGTATATTAAACCATCCCTGCATTTTTGAAATGAAGCCTACTTGATTATAATGGACAACTTTTTCTATATGTTGTTGTAGTTGGTTTGCCAGAATTTTGTTGGATATTTTTCATCAATGTTCATCAGAAAGATTGGTCTCTAGTTCTCTTTCTTAATTTCGTCATAGAGTAGCTTAGGTATCAGGGTGATTGTGACCTCATAAAAATAGTTTGGTAGTGTTCCTTCAGGTTCCACTGTATGGAACAGTTTGTTGAGTATTGGTATTAGCTCATCTTTGAAATTCTGGTACAATTCTGCACTGAAACCATCTGGACTTGGGCTTTTTTTAATTTGAGAGACTTTTAATAACAGCTTCAATTTCCCTTGGGGTTATAGGTCTGTTTAGGTCTTCAATCTGTTTTTTATTTAATTTTGATAATTAGTACTTGTCCAGAAAGCTTTCCATTTCTTTTGGGTTTTCCATTTTAGTAGAGTATAGATTTTTCAAAGTATGTACTGATAATTCTCTGGATTTCCAGGAGATCAGTTGTTATGTTCCCCTTGTCATTTCTGATTCTGTTCATTTGAATACTCTTTCTCTGTCTCTTGGTTAGTATGGATAAGGGATTTCTATCTTGTTGACTTTCTCAAAGAACCAACTTTTTAATTCATTGATTTTTTGTATTGTTTTCTTTGTTTCCATTGTACTGACTTCAGCTCTAAGTTTTATTATTTCCTGACATCTGCTCCTTCAAGGTGAGTTTGCTTCTAATTGTTCTAAGGCCTTCAGCTGAGTTGTTAGGTCTCTTGTGTGAGCTTTCTCTTGGTTTTTCATATAGGCATCTAGTGATATGAATTTTCCTCATATGCCTGCTTTCATTGTGTCCTATAGGCTTGGGTATTTTGGATTCATTTTAATGAATTTTCAATCCGGTTCTTTATCAATCTCATTGGTACCCATATTTTCTCTTTTCCTATGGAAACAAAAGCAAAACCCCTATCCCAACGAAGCACATGCCCTGGCTTCCATTCTGAAGTTAGTACATCCTTAAAATAAACAGGTTGATTCAACTCAGAAGTTCTTTCTATTACCCAATGTTTCTCTGTAGCTGAAGTTCCTTTCTCATCAGCATTAAGAAAGTTTAATGTCAACAAGGCACTATGTAATCTCTCCCTAGGTTTTTTCATACCACCTTTCTGTTTATGAAGCATCTCTTTCAAGGTGCAATGGGATCTTTCCACAACCGCTTGTTCAGTGGGGATGTGTGGTATCCCAGTAACGTGTTTTATCTGATAATATCCAAAAATCTGCTTCATTTTCTGGGAAACATATGCTGGAGCATTGTCAGTCTTAATTTGATCAGGAATTCCCAATATGGTCATGGCTTCCAGAAGATGAGTGAGTACTGCATTAGCATTCTCAGAACTCAGGGCGGTAGCCCATTGCATTCCTGAGTAGGTATCAATTGTGTGATGAACATATTTCATCTTACCAAATTGTCTTTGATTTCTTTCTTAACCTCTTCCCTGACCCAGAGGTAGTTCAATGTAGAGATGTTCAATTTCCATGAGTTTGTAAGCTGTGATTTTTGTTCTTGTTGAATTCTTACTATTATTTTGTAATTATTGATATTTGCCTTATGACCAAGTATGTGGTCAATTTTAGAGAAAGTTTCATGGGGTGCTGAGAAATATGTATATTCCTTTGTGTTCAGATGAAAGCTTCTGTAAATATCTATTAAGTCCATTTGCATCATAACATCTGTTAGACCCCTTATTTCTTTATTGAGTCTCTGTCTGGTTGACCTATCCAAGGATGAAAGTGGGGTATTGAAGTCTCCTACTATTAAAGTGTGATATTCATGGTTTAAACTTTAGTAGTGTTTCTTTTACATATGAACATGCCTTTATATTAGGGGAATAAATATTCAGGATTGAGATCTCAACTTGATTGATTTTTCTGAGATGAATAAATAATGTTTGTCCTAGTGTCTTTGATTTATTTCAGTTTGAAGTCTACTTTGTTGGATATAAGTATAGCAATACCAGCTTGTTTCTTGGGGCCATTTGATTGAAAAGTCTTTTCCTAACCTTTTACTCTGAGCCTACGTTTTATCTTTGGAGTTGAGATGTGTGTTCTTGTATGCAGCAGAAGGTTGGTTTCTGTTTTTGTATCCATCGTGTTAGGGTGTGTCTTTTCATAGGTGAGTTAAGTCCATTGATGTTAAGGGATATTAATGACCACTGATTGTTACTGCATATTATTTTGGTGATAGTTTGTGTGTATTTCCTTTCTTAGCCTTTTTCTTCTGTGGGATTATTGATTGTTTGTGGTTTCATGGGTGTATCTGGTTTTGTTAGGTTGGAGTTTTCCCTCAAGTGCTTTCTGTAGTGGTGGATTTGTGCATAGGCATTGTTTCAACTTGTCTTTGTTGTGAAATATCTATCTTGCTTACTCCACCTATGGTGAATAATAGTTTTGCTGGGCATAGTATTCTGGGTTGGCAGCCATGCTTTTTTAGTGTCTTTATAACCTCTGACCAGGATGTTCTCACTTTCATTGTTTCCATTGAATAGTCAGGTGTTATTTTGATGGGTTTGTCTTTATAGATAAGTTGGCCCTTTTCCTTTGTAGTGCTTAATATTTTTTCTTTGTTCTGTATGTTTTGTGGCTTGATTATTATATGGTGAGAAGAGGTTTTGGTGGGGTCCATTTTATTTGGTGTTCTGTAAGCTTCTTGTATCTTTATAGGAATTTCCTACTTTAGATTGGGGAAGCTTTCTTCTATGATTTTAATGAATATATTATCTTGCCTTTGAGCTGGTATTCTTTTCTTTCTTCTATTCCTATTATCCTCAGTTTTGGTCTTTTCATGGTGTCCCAAATTTCCTGAACATTTTGTGTTATGGCTTTTTTGGTTTTGGTGTTTTGAGTGATTTATCTATTTCTACTATTGAGTCTTCCACTCCAGAGATTCTGTTTTTCATATCTTGGATTCTGTTGCTTATACTTGTATTTATCGTTCCAGATCATTTCTTCAGATTCTCTATTTCATCCTTTGCTTTGTTTTGTGCCTTCTTTATTGTTGCTATTTCAATGTTTAGTTCCTGGAGTGATTCATTTGTTGGATTTCTCTTTCTTGGTTTTCTTTCAAGGATTTGTTCATCTCTTCCACTTTTTATTTTTTTCTTCTATTTCTTTAAGGGACTTTTTCATATCCTCTTTTAAGGCTTCCATAATCTTTACAAGGGTATTTGTATTGTTGTTTCCTTCTGTATCCTCTTTATTACTCTGCTCAGGTCTTGGTGTTGTAGAGATATCAGCTTCTTCTGGTGGTGCCTTCTTATACTTTATATTGTTATATGTATTCTTGCAGTGGCACCTGCCCGTTGCTTTTTTGGTTCACTCTAGTCAGGTCTTAGAGAAATATTTGTCCGTTGTGGCTACAAGGGTTGTGTGTTTCCTGTCTGCTCTGGAGTCTGCATGATTTCTTGCTCTGGTCATGTCACAGGATCCCCACTGTCTGAAGCCACCTGACTCCCACTTTGCCTCGGACAACACGAGGTCATGCTGTTCTTATATTTGTTTCTAAGTGTTTTATTTGAGAGTCTGCTGAGAATAGGAGCATTTCCCAGATTCCTTTTTCAGTCTGTCATTGGCTATTTATTTGTGAGTTTTAATCTTGTGTCCTGTCAATTTGCTGAAAGTACTTATTAATTCTAAGTGTTCTTTTCTCTTTTGGTAGAATTTTTACAGTCTTTTATGAATAAAATCATGTCATTTACAAACTTAGATGCTTTAATTTTTCTTCAATTTATATTCCTTTTTTCCTGCCTTTTGTTATATTTCTCTAGCTAATATTTCAAGCACTGTATTGGATGGGAGTGGAAGGAATAGCCATCCTTGTTTTGTTCTTGATCTTAGAGGAAATGCAATAATGTAATCTTAAGTGTTGTAGAACAAGCTATGAGTTCGGATACTAAAAGTTGAGTGATATCAAGTCTTGGGTCTTAATCCAGTAATTGATACTATAATAATTCTTATCTCTGTCATTTACTCCATAACCAAACTTCTGTGAGAAAAGAAAGAATGTAGGATCCACAGCAGCTGTAATCAGAAAATCTGATCTTATCTTCACATGTAAAACCAAAGAAAAAGTCTTATTTCTGTATATAATCTAGTTTTATTACTCCTAGAACGCATTCCTAAAAGCTCAAGCAAATTTTTTAAACATGTAGCCCTGACCTGGAACTCTCTTTGTAGATTAGAATGGCTTTGAATTCATAGAGTTCTGCCCTACTCTGTCTTCTGAGCACTGAGATTAAAAGTGTGTGCCATTACATCAGAAAAAAAATAATTCCGTGAAGGTAAGATTCATGGAAAAAAAAAAATGACCAAATATAATTGAATGTTTAAACAAATAAATACACTTCATATTTTCTCTTGTATTTACTTACTATTTCTCAGGCACTATGATAAAACCTGAACTACAAGCTTTAAAAATATTAATAAAAATCTGAGTATAGTGATTAAGACTAAATATTACAATACAACATGCCAAGTGTCATGATAGTGGTGAATACTATAAAAAAGGATGAGAAACTAAGATAGAAGGATAGTACTACCAGCAGAGGGAGCAAGTAGCAAACAAAAATGGTTCAGTGTGTAAGAAGGAAGCTGCACTAGGAAACTGTGGAAGGTGTTTGCCAGGAAGCAATGTTAGAAAGGAACCAAAAGTGAAACATTTTCCTCAGGTCTAATACCTGGGAATTGACCTTGAGAGAGAACTAGTATTGAATTGTGAGCTGGATAATAACAAGATTAGTTAGTTGTTCAATTTTAAAGAATACCAGAGAGAAGAATGAAGCTGAAAGAAATGAGGCAGGGAGATTTAGTTAGAAAATTCCTTTAAAGACACAGAAGAGATCATTAATCAATTGAATGAGACTTACATAGAGAAGGGTGAGAGAGTAAGGAACAGAAGAAGCTGAAGAGCTGTTGAGATAGACTGGCTATTGCATGTGAGGAGGAAGAAGAAAGCTGAGATGAGTCCTGAAGTTCTACTTCAAGCAACAGAGTGTGGAACCAAATTCTGAAACACAAAAAATGTAAAAAGCTCAGCGTTACATAAGAACAATGGCAAATTAAGTTTTAAACACAATTAGAAATTTGAGATACAAAGATAAAAATGGAAATAGATACTTTGAGTAATTTGCATTCTGGAAAGCATTATGTTGTCGGATAAATAGATAGAATACGAACTATCTTGTAAAACAAATAATATTTTCATTTTTAAATATAAACCAATTAGTACTTCCACATAATAGACTGCACCGCAGAAAATGCTATATGTAGGGATTTTTGTAGATTTAAAATACTAGGGTAAATCATCAGTAAGGATTTTATTCAAAATGAGATAAAAATTAGAAATCAGAGAAGAAAGTTTTCTTAAATAAAAATTTAGAATACCTTATGTTATGTGCATTTATAAAATGTCATAATGAAAGTCATCATTATGTATAATTAATATATACTCATACAAACTTAATTAAAATGTTTATTAAGGAGCATGAGGAGATGATTCAGAGGTTAAGAGTACTTGCTGTTCTTGCAGAGGGTCCAGGTTCTGTCCAACACTCACATGGTAGCTCACAACCATATGCAGCTCCAGTTCCAAGGAATACAGTGCCCACTCTGGCATCAACACATTCCTGCATACATGTCATGCACAGGTGACACAAACACATAAACTAAAATAAAACTAATATTAAAATACCTTCATTTGGAACAGAGACCTGAACAGATCTACCAGGGCTTCCACAACCCCTAGCAGTCCTTTGGACCTTGCCAAGCTCCAATAGGTAGGACTAGGGTCTTGTGCCTGTAAGGCAGGTGAGCAACTGTGGATGTGGCTCTGGGGCTGTTGGCCCATGTGGTGAAAGATGAATGGGCAAGGGGAAATCCTAAGGAGGGAATTTCTCCATGAGCCCTTGGCTTACATGGAGAGAAGAAGACTTATTCTTGAAAGTAGAGTGAGAATATCTGGGATATATCCAAACTGGGATAGATGTAAGATGCATAGCACCAAACCAGAATTTATACCTCTCAAAAGTGTATGATAGAACTAAAGAAAATCAATGGTCATCTGAATTGTGATTAGATTACTGATAATCCCAGGAAAAAATTAGAGATCACCACTACAGCATAAAATACTTGACATAAGATTTGGCCATTGCCTTTTTTTTTAACTTTATTTATTTATTTGCCTTGGTGTTTGCCTGAAACTGGAACTACAGACAGTTGTGAGCTGCCATGTGGTTGCTGGGAATCAAACTCAGGTCCTCTGGAAGAGCAGTCAGTGCTCTTAACCGCTGAGCCATCTCTCCAGCCCCCTTGACATAAGATTTGGGCCACATATGTTGTAGAGTGAACTACAAAGGACCCATATGACCTCCTTACAACAGATACTTTAGACCTCACACTACTGTTCCTAGCTGGTGCTGTGTTTCTTCTAGCTAGTGTTCAACATTTTTGTATGTTCAACCTGCAATAAAAATTATTTAAACTGACAACCATTTGCCACTGGGGAGCTTGTTTAATCAAGGGAAAAACATCATGTGGAGAAACATAGCTTTAGATCATGAATCCTATTCAAATTGTGGTTTAAAATGGAGTTCAGTTCTGGACAGTGGCAAATAGTAATCCCTTCTGAAGTGAAAAGTTTATTTTGACTTAAAAGAGATACAATCACAATTTTGAAATCATTTCTGCTAATTTCTTAGAAGCATTGCTCATGGCTACTCCCCTCTGCTCCTAGGCCCCTTCCGTCTGACTAGCTCCAGCCGGTCTGAGTAGGAGGCCTGTGTAAGTCTCAGCTTGTCTGCATCTCCCAGAAGTTGGTCAACACTTACCTCAGGCCTGAACTTCCTGAAAGAGGCATCCAGAGTTCCTCTAGTGCTACATCAACATGGTGAGTGATGTGCCGGCCATCACTGCACCCCATATGCTCACCCTAGGCCCTGTGATACCTGATAACTGCATCAGCCTCTATAGGGACTGCTGCTCAGTGGGTTGGGCAAACTTTAGTTATAGTGAGGAGCATATGGGGTCCCCAAGTGTGGTAGGGCAGTCCCCTGGCATCTGTCTGCTCCACCCATATCACCCCCATGACTATTCATCTGTCTGTCTCTGTGATTTTTTCTCCCTTGCTCCCTGATGAAGATGCCTGCACTGATCCCCTATGACCTGCAGGTCACCCAGAGGATTTTCTATACTGTGAACAGATAGAGGTAGGGAAGGCTATTTTGAGTGGAGCTGATTCCTGAAGGTAGGGAGCAGGTCACTGAGGACCTTCCCACTCAACTACCTACATGGCTTACCCTGACCCCTATTACAGAATGTAATGCTGTGAAGGACAAGCCTGATATCAAACAGTTGACTGAGTTCTTCTCCAAGGTACACTTTTATGTCATCTACTGCAAGTTCTGACAACTTGACAGGAACCATGAGCTGTTCATCAACAACTTTCTTAAAGGAAAAATACACTAAATGGTATTTTTTGCAGCTGTAGGATTATGACAACTGCTAATTTTCAAGACTGCATTTTTAAATCTAGTTCTATATAGGATTCTCATTAGCTTGACCATATAAAAGATCACCTACTGGATAATTTGTAGTTCTGAGCACTGCCATGTTCTTAAATGAATTGTTAAGAAGAGCAGTGTGACAGACTAAGCAGATCTTCGCCTATAGTCTTCCTTCCTCAGTTCATCCCTTTCTTTTTAAAGCCAGTGTCCAAAGCAGTCTCTTCCTGGAAGTCCACTCACAACACTAGCCAGATAATCTGGCAGATGATCTCCACTTCCCTTCCTATCCTTTGATCCCATCTCTCCA
>PVIH01028853.1:0-14548 GCA_004025045.1 Sigmodon hispidus | reverse complement strand
TTGAGTATTGTTCTTTCAAGGTCCAAAAAATATTGTGTTGGGATTTTGATAGACAGTGCATTGAATCTGTAGATTGCCTTTGGTAGAATTGCCATTTTTACTATGTTGATCCTACCAATCCAGGAACATGGGAGAGCTTTCCATTTTCTGATATCCTCTTCAATTTCTTTCTTCAATGATTTAAAATTTTTGTCAAATATACGCTAAAGATAGAAGAGCTGAAAAAGAAATAAGGGAATCATTACCCTTTATATTAGCTGCAAATAGTATTAAATACCTTGGAGTAACTATAACCAAAGAAATAACAGACCTATTTCACTTGTGAAAATTTTAAACTATCAATTCTCCTGCCTTAGATAGATCATAGGATTGCACTAACAAACCTAATATAATACTATATTAATTTATATTCTCATATATTAATGTATATGAATATCAGCCCACAAAAATTTTATTAAATCAGTTTTCAATTTGTTCAGTATTTTGAGTGAAATTATATTCTGACTTTTATTTCATTATCTCTTTCCTTGTTTACTAATTATGGAAGTCAAAATTTATTTAAATTTTGAGGCTAGAGGATTGGCTCAATCAGTTAAGATCACTTACTCTTCTTGTAGATGACCCAAGTTCAGTGCTAAGCATCCTTATGATTGCTCACTACCATGTACAACTTCAGTACCAGGGTTTCTGATATCCATTTCTGACTTTCATGGCACATGGCTTGCATTTGGTGGATGTACATGCATGCAGATAAAACACATAAATAAAATAAATGCAAAATAAATACATTTTAAAAATTAAATTATTTTTAACCTATTATTGTTTTATCAATACAAAGTAGCATTTGTACAATAATGTTTAAAGTATGAGAATCTCTTTGTGGCATGCTTTTGAAATTGTAATATGTAAGTAAGTCTTCAGTCTTTGCTTTGAGAAACAATGATTTTGCAATACTGACTCAGTCCCAGAAAATAATCTGGAAAAGAAGTCTTCAGTTAGTGAGGAACATTACTGGACTTAGAGCGACTTCCTGAGCCCATGAGAGAGACCAAAGTCTAAAATAAGTCTGGAGAGACCAAGATAGATTGCAGTAAGGATTTTGAACACAAAGTTAAACATATATTCATTAGGAAAAAAAAAAACCAAGAGAAGAGATGTGAGATCCTTCAGACCTAGCCAATTTAAAACAAATAACATAAACTAGGTTTAATGGCTCACTCCTTTAATCTTATTACTTGAGAGGCAGAGGCAAGATGACCATGAAAAGTTTGACCCAGGAGGACTAAATAGTGAAACCCACAACTAGCCAAAAACAATAGCCAAATAAATTAAGGAATCTCTGAATCAAACTTTGTAGTCTGAGTGTAGTGGGGTAATTTGAATGATTATATTATCACATGAAAGGACCATAATCATGTCTAATATTCTAAAACTTTATCTTGAACTCTCCATTACAATCAGAGTATAGCTTATTCCCTTGTGTCACTGTATGAAGTTATTTTTAATGAAATTTTAGAGACTTCTATCTTTTCAGTGCTCTAATGAGTTGTATGTACTTAACAGTACACAGCAATTTGTTAGCTTCCTTAATGCTTATTGAAGAAAAATACTTCACCTCTATAGTACTTTTACAACACTGAAGTTACTGATTTTATGTGTAGAGTATGGTGATTGATGAAAATCAAAACATTTCTAATATAATAGGGACTATTTTATAGCTCTAAGAAGTGAAAAATCAGAGGTAGAATTAGAGGGCTATGTACCTCAGTTACTACACATAAAAAGTTACTATTGACTCTTTTTTTCTATGTCTACTTTAACATCTTAGACAATATGTCTTAATTCTTTGAAGCCTTTTACAGCCATTCCTAGCCCTATAGCTCTGTTTTAAGGTGTATGTGACTAATAAATACTATTACTGTGAGGAATTGCACACAAAGATATTTTCATGATGGGTAGAGAATTACTACAGATAGGGCCATTTACCTTTAAAATGATTGGGATGGTGGGTAATACACAGGGCCCAAAACTAAGTGTGACTAAAAGAACAAAGACTTTGTTGAATTTAAAAGTTTAAATTTGTAGACCCCCATTCAGAGCAGAGTCAGAGGTGAGGAGATTCTATCACATGGACCACCCATCCAGAGAGTCCCTTTCCAGGACCTGGGCCAATCCCTAGGTTCTGATCTCTGATCTTAGACTCTCCATAGCAGAGAGGAGCTAGGCTTTAGCTGTGAGGGACTCCTCCAGCAAGGCCTAAAAGAAGGGACTTTGCACAGCTGGACTCTGCCTCCAGGATGAACTGCTTAATCAGAGAAGGACTAAGGCCTTTGAAATTCAGACTTCCATGCAGGACAGAGTCAGAGATAGAGCAGACCCCTGCTTGGAGGAGACAAGAGACACAAAAACCCTTTTAGAGCAACTGACTAGTAGCTGACAAATCATGAACCACTGAGGTCATGGACAGATGCCAGTGCAAAAATATATATAACAATATAAAGAACAAGGCAACACCAGAATAAACTGGTGGTTCTACAACTATAAGACCTGAATAGAGAAATGAAGAGGAAACAGAAGGAAACAACACCAAAAAATGCCTTTATGAAGAATATTGAAGCCTTCAAAGAGGATATAAAAAAATCTGTTAAAGAAATAGAAGAAAATACAAATAAATACTTGAAGAGATGAACAAAATCTTGAAAGACAAGCAAGAAAAGGTAAACCAAAATATGAAAGAAACATTCCAGGAACTAAAAATTGCAATAGAAGCAATAAAAAGGCACAAAATGAGACAAAGATGGAAATAGAAAATCTGAAGAAAAGAGCTAGAACTACAAGCATAACCAACAGAATCAAAGAGATAGAAGAGAGAATCTCTGAGGTGGAAGACTCAGTAGCTCAAATAGATATATCAGTCAAAGAAAATACTAAAACCAAAAAAGCCATAACACAAAATGTTCAGGAAATCTGGGACACCATGAAAAGTCCTAACTTGAGAATAATAGGAACAGAAGAAGGAAAAGAATACCAGCTCAAAGGCACAGATAGTGTTTTGAATAAAATCATAGAAGAAAACTTTCCTAACTTGAAGAAGGAAATGCCTATAAAGAAACAAGAAGCTTACAGACCATCAAATAGATATGACCCCCCAAAAAAGTCAGTGAGCCACATAATAATCAAGCCACAAAATATACAGAACAAAGAAAAAATTTTAAGAGCTGCAAAAGAAAAGGGCCAACTTACATATAAAGGCAGACCTATCAGAATAACACCTGATTATTCAATGGAAATGATGAAAGCTAGAAGGGCTTGGTTAGAAGTTATACAGACACTAAAGGAGCATGGCTGCCAAACTAGAATACTATACCCTACAAAACTATCAATCATCATAGATGCAGTAAACAAGATGTTTCATGAAAAAGTCAGACTGAAACAATATCTATCTAGCAATCCAGCACTACAGAGAGCATTAGAGGGAAAACTCCAAACTAAGGATCCCAGATACACCCATGAAACCACAAACATTCAATAATCTCACAGAATAAAAGCCCAGAGAAAGGAAATACATACAAGCTACCACCAAAAATAGCAGGGAACATTAATCAGTGGTCACTAATATCCCTTAATATCAATAGACTTAACTCACCTATAAAAAGACAAACACTAACAAAATGGATACAAAAACAGATGTCATCCTTCTGCTGCATACAAGAAACACACCTCAAGCGCAAAGACAGACACAGGCTCACAGTAAAGAGTTGGGAAAAGAGTGTCCAATCAAATGGCGCTAAGAAATAAGCTGGTCTTGCCATCCTAATATCAAACAAAGTAGACTTTAAAATAAAATCAATTAAAAGAGACCAAGATGGAGCTTACTTATTCATCTCAGGAAAAATTGGTCAAGAGGAGATTTCAATCCTGAATGTTTATGCCCCTAATATAAGGGCACCTATCTACGTAAAAGAAGCACTGCTAAAGATCAAATCCCACATCAGTTCTCATACGCTAATAGTGAGAGATTTCAATACCCTGCTTTCATCCTTGGATAAGTCAACCAGACAGAGACTCAACAGAGAAATAAAGAGTCTAATAGAAGTTATGATGAAAATGGATTTAATAGATATTTACAGAAGCTTCCACCCAAATGCAATGGAATAAACATATTTCTTAGAACCACATGGAACTTTCTCTAAAAATGACAGATAATTGTCATAAAGCAAATATCAATAGATACATAAACAGAAAATAATCTCTTGTATCATATCGGACCACCAGGGCCTATAGTTAGAGTTCAACAACATCAAAAATCACAGAAAGCCTACCAACTCATGAAAATTAAACATCACTAAAATGAACCACCTGTGGGTCAAGGGAGAAATTAAGAAAGAAATCCAAGACTTACTAGAATTGAACAAAAATGAATCAACAATGTACCCAAACTTGTGGGACACAATGAAAACAGTCTTAAGAGGAAAATTCATAGCACTAGATGCCTTTATGAAAAACCTAGAGAAATCCTACACTAGAGAACTAACAGCACAGCTGAAAACCTTAGAACAATTAGAAACAAACTCACTTAGAAGGAATAGACATCCGGAAATAATCAAACTTAGAGGTTTAGTCAATAAAATTGAACAAAAAAAACAATACAAAGAATCAATGAATCAAAGAATTGGGTCTTTGAGAAAGTCAACAAGATAGATAAACACTTATCCAAACTAACCAAAAAAGCAGAGACAGTATCCAAAGCAACAAAATCAAGAATGAGAAGGGGGATATAACAACAGACCCCCAGGAAATCCAGAGAATTATCAGGTCATATCTTGAAAATCTATATTCCACCAAAATGGAAAACCTAGAAGAAATGGACAGCTTTTTGGACAGGTACCATTTACCAAAATTAAATCAACATCAGATTCAGTACCAAAACAGACATATAACCCTAGAGGAAATTGAAGCTGTCTTTAAAGTGCTTACAAATAATAGAAGCCCAGGTACAGATGATTTCAGTGAAGAATTCTACCAAACATTCAAAGAAGAATTACTACCATTACTCCTCAAACTGTTTCACTCAGTAGAAACTGAAAGAATATTGCCAAATTCCTCTCATGAGGTCACAACTACCCTAATACCCAAGCCACTCAAAGATGCAACAAAGAAGGAGAATTACAAATTTCCCTCATGAATAATGATGATAAAATTCTTAACAAAAATCTGGCAAACTGCAAACAACAACATATAAAAAAAATATCAACCACCATGATCAAGTAGGCTTCATCCCAGAGATGCAAGAATGGTTCAACATCAGAAAAACTTTAAATATCATCCATCATATAAACAAACTGAAGGATAAAACCACATAATCATATCCTTAGATGCTGAAAAAGCCTTTGACAAAATTCAACACTCATTTATGATAAAAGTCCTGAAGAGATCAGGAATACAGTGAAAATATGTAAATATAATAAAGATGATTTACAAGAAGCCGACAGCCAACATCAAACTTAATGGAGAAAAACTCAAAGCAATCCCACTGAAATCAGGAACTAGACAAGTATTTCCTCTTTCCCTTTATCTATTCAATATAGTTCTTGAAGTTTTAGGTAAAGCAAGAAGAGAATGAAAGGAAATTAAGGGGATACAAATTTGAAAAGAATGAGTGCAACTACCTCTATTTGCAGATGATATGACTGTATATGTAGGTGATCCACAAAATTCTACCAGGAAACTTCTACAGCTGATAAATACCTTCAGCAATGTAGCAGGATATAAGATTAACTCAAAGAAATCAGTAGCCCTCCTATAAACTAAACATAAAAGGGTTGAAAAGAAATAAGGGAAACGTCACCCTTTATAATAGCTGCAAATGGCATTAAATACCTTGGAGTAAATATAGCCAAAAAAGTAACATATCTACTTGACAAAAACATTAAATCACTAAAGAAAGAAATTGAAAAGGATATCAGAAAATGGAAAGACCTCCCATGTTCCTGGATAGGTATGATCAACATAGTGAAAATGGCAATTCTACCAAAAGTAATCTACAGATTCGATGCACTGCCCATCAAAATTCTAATACAATCTTTTATGGACCTTGAAAGAATAATACTCAATTTCATTTGGAATAACAGGAAAGCCAGGATTGTTAAAACAATTTTGCTCAACAAAATTACCTCAGGAGGCTTCACCATCCCCGACTTCAAATTATATTATAGAGCTACAGTAATAAAAACAGCCTGGTACTGGCATAAAAACAGAGTTGTGGATCAATTGAATTGAATTGTGGATCCATGCATTAACCCACAAACCTATGAACACCTGATCTTTGACAAAGAGGTCCAAAATATTCAATGGAAAAGAGATAGTATCTTTAACAAATTGTGTTGGTATAGCTGGATGATAGTGTGTAGAAAAAATGCAAATAGATCCAAGCCTGTCACCCTGCACAAAACTCAAATCCAAGTAGATAAAAGACCTTAACATAAACCCAGCCAAATTGAACTTCATAGAAAAGAAAGTGGGAATTATCTTCTCACTAACTGGTACAGGTGACCACTTCCTAAATATAACACCGGTGGCACAGACACTAAAAACAGCAATCAAAAGTGGAACCTCCTGAAGCTGAGAAGCTTATGTAAAGCCAAGGACACAGTCAATAGGACAAAAGGACAGCTTGTGGTTCTATATTACACATTTAATAAAATCTGAATATTGGGGATTGACCACCAAGTCAAATCCTAGGCAGACAGTTCAGGAAATTTTTAAATCTTAAATACAAAGATAAACAACTCTTTCAATCACACATACCTTTAATCCCAGCACAGGGAATGCCAGGAGTGGTGACATCCACCCTTGATCCCACAACTCCAGAGACAGGACTTCTGTTTCTGTGAGTTCAAAGTTATACACCTTTAACTCTGGTTGGGATAGGGTATACAAGGGCTTGTAGAAACCCAGAGAGAACAGAAGCCTCTGAGAGAAGTGACTGGCAACCAGGAGTGAGCCTGAGGAAGTTGTAAGACTGCTGCGTGAGAACTGACTGCAGTGCATCTTCTCTCTGACATTTCAGCCTTCCCCCAATAAATGAGTCTCATTTCTGATACTTTATTTGGAGCTCAATTTTGGGGCACAAATTTCCACCCCTCCTCAAAAAAAAGCCATTTACTGGCAAGAACAACATGTGACTGGAGGATGAGTAATTTTTGGCTGGTTAGGCTGTTGAGCTAGCCTTCAGCTTTAGGCAGACCTGGTCACACATGTTTCCATTTCACTTTCATCTGGGTAAGTTTTTTCAGACAGTGGCCTCTTTCTCCTGGTAGGTTGCAGGTTCTTCCTCTTTCTGAGCCCATTCTTGGGCTGCTATTACACCAGGTAACTACTCCAATTCACAACCATTTGAACCAACTCTGAAAACTAAATTGGTGAGTACAACAGATATTTTTTTTTTTTTAAAGAAAGAGGGGAATTTGTTCAAGGCTATGGAAAGTGCTTGGTCTTTCTGTAATCTTTTTCTAGATGATTTGATATTAGAACCAGTAAAAGAAAAGATAAATAATGTAGATGGAATTACCTTCATAATGTTTATTATGCATATTTGTTGTTTGACTTGTTTTATCATTAAGGAGGTTAATTAATGTGAATGCGAAGAAAGAAGTCTTTAAAAAGTCTATTAAAAAGGAGCTCAAAGATATTCAAACACAGACAGAAGTGTATAAAGAACAGACCTAAGCAATATTATCTAAAGCTACTTAAAATAGCTTAATTTTATCAGACAGCCAACAATAATATATCCAGTAACCATTGAAAGATCAAAAGTGCATAGTGATATTAGAGAAGTTAACTAGTCTCAGATACAAATGCTAGAACTAAAAAGGGTTAAAGATGTGATTGTGTCATATGGAATGCATTTACCATTTGTAAAACAAATATTGAATTCCTGCTCTTGTTGCCAGCGGATCACACCTAAGGACTGGTTAGACATGGTTACTAGTATTTTGGAACCAGGGCCACTTTTACAGTGGAAAGCATGGTGGAAGGAGAGGCTAAAATAATAGAACAAAGAAGCAGAACCAGGGGCATAGAAGTCTCCATAGACCAACTTCTTTGGGAAGGAGAATATTCTGATATTGAAAGGCAATTATTATGCAATTCACACATTCTTGATTTATGTTGCATAGCAGCACTAAATGCTTGGGATCAAAGAAGTAGGAAAGAAAACTGAGTCATTCACAAAAATAATACAAAGCCCAAAGGAAACTTTTACAGGCATTTTGCAGAGATTATCTGCAGCAGTAAATAGGATAGTACCAGATTCAGGAGCAAGGTGAATAATAATCGAATCCCTGACATTTGAGAATGCTAATACACATTGTAAAAAAAAAGAAAAAATAAGACCGTTAAAAGCAAGGCGAGCACCATTAGAGGATTGGATTTGTGAAACAATGTAGATTCTTATGAAGGTGATGATAATTGGGTAAGAGAGGTCATTTCTAGAAGTATAAGAAAAAGGAAAAATGGTAAATGTTGTAATTGTTGAAGGCAAGGTCATATGCAAAGAATGTATAATCAAGGTGCTGCCAAAAACAGTGCCTTTTAAAGGAATAATCCCAATAGAACACTCCTCCCTCCAGGAGTATGAAGGAGGTGTGAAAAAGGTAGACATTGGACTAATGAACGTTGGTCAACAAGTGACAGACAAGGTAACAATTTGCCTTCAGGAAACACCTCAAGGGAGCCTTTGAAAGCCTCTAAAGCCCCCATACCAAATGCAGTTCAGGCATTTCCTGTCATCTCAAAAGAAATCCCTTCCCAGAGTGATCAAAAAACAATGTCTATTGAAAACAAACAAACAAACAAACAAAAAAAAAAAAACGTTGCTCTGGATAATAGAAAACCTGTGGAAGAGAGAAAAAATCAGGAGAAATTATAAATCAAAACTAATAAAGGTTAGAAACCTCCTCAAAGTTAGGTTTGGGTAGAGGTTTTGCTTTTGTTTTTACTGGTGAAGAAAAGTTATGGATGCCATCAAAATCATTAAAGACTTGAATCAGAGAAACTTCATGAAAATAAGAATTGATTGCTCATCTACCATATTATAATTCTTACAAGTTGTAAGAAAAAACAAAGGGTTGGGGCAGGTTTTTGTTTGTATCTTTACAGAAAGCCAGAAATACCCATCTTCAGGAAGATAAAAAACCCTGTACATCTAGGCACATACAACAAAAGGGAAGCTATCCAGAAAAATTCAAAATCAAAAGAATATCGAATCTATTGGTACCAATATACTCTATGTGGTAAAATCTTTCTTCTTAACCTCTGTCTTTAATTACAAGATAAGTTGAAGTCTCAATTAAATTATAAATTAAGGCTGACTTTGGAGTTGGAGTGTGGCTCTCTCCTTCTTTAAACACAAGCATACTTGTTAAAGGAAACAGGCAAAATCTCTGTATCATATTAGAAGAGCCACCTGATATGTGACAGAAGAATGACTAAAAAGAAGGGACAGTTCTATTGTCACCAATCTTATTCTGAATAAAAATGTATGCATTTAGCTTTCTGTATATTGTGTTAGGTTTTAGTCTTTTATCAGGTTTCTGCAGTGATCCATCACAATGCCTAACTATGAACTTGAAGTATCCAAAAGGAAGATGGGACTCCACAATGAGGATATCATATGGACTATGAAAAATATACAAGGCTGACAAACACCAACCAAAGATCAGATTTGGACTACTAACTGCTCAGGACATTTTCAAGGTGGCTAGCTGAGATGAATCTAGCGTTTTCCTGCTATACAGAGACTGGATAAAAATGATACAGCCAAACATTTCAGGACTTGACAATCAATAACACTTTTCAGGATCCCCTAAAGATGCTGTCACCCCTCACACACAGCAGGAAGTAAATTTAAGAACACAACATCCTCATTCCCAAGAGGTGGGGTGGGTGGTTTTTGGTCTTTTATTGGGTTATGGATGATTGTTGTAGTTTAGAGTAATTGGTTAAAAATTGTTATTGGTATGGTTAGAAAAAAGCTAAATAAGAGAAATAAGACTTAGAGTTCTTGTTAAAAAAAGAAAAAGAAAAGAAAAGGGATACAAATATAATAGGATATAAGAGTAGTTTATTGAATCTACTTTTAAAAAATTACTAGCTTTAAATATTTTACATTGGGTTTGATTTTTTGTATATTGTTTAAAAATTGTACATATTGATATAAGATTGAGATTAATTTTGTCACTGTACATATATTCCTATTGTTCAATGTATTATATAATTGCTAGTCCAGGAAAGTTATTATTACCAATTAATTAGGATATAAATAAATGCAAGTTAGTATTTAGACATTACAATCAAACTTACAGTCATATTAGATATGATTTCAAGATCAGATATATTTTAGATAGATCTTCTTCAAGCACTTCAGAACATGGCATTTAAGAAATTTCAAAAACATAGGTTATTTTTTGACAATGAGACATTCATTTGCTCCTGGGAGCACCAATCCACTTCAGAGAAGATTATGGATATCAAGGGAACTCTTCCATATGAGTTGACCTTTTATTGTGACAAAAGTTAGCCACTGGGCAAGAAAGTACTCTTACTTTGACTGCTGACACTATGATATTCAAAATGGACAAACAGGAGAAACACACAAAAGAATTGCTGAACCTTGCCAAAACAAGGTAGAAAGGACTTTGTGAATATTCAGCTTCCCAGAGAAGTCTGTCAGACATGCTAAGCCTGTAGGCCAAAGATGGATGCTTCAACAACACAGAAGAACTTTGGGTGACTGTCCAGGCAGCCAGCTGCTTCATTTATTACATTTTTGGAATTTGCTATTTGCTTAACATAATTTCCTTCTTGGGCCTCTGAAGAATTTGAAGATGAGATAGTTAATAGTTATAGTAATCTAGTGACAGTTTTAGAAAAGAAAGTTAAAGTAAGTTTAAGAGACATCAAAATATAGTTTTTAGTTGGTAATACAAGTTAGATACAAAGTGGATTAGGTACAATCCTTTGAACTCACCAAAATAGGATAAATAATGGAATACGTTCTTCAAATCTGTCAGTTGTTAATGAACTGGACATTCCTTATGTAATTATTGTTTGTGTATTTTTGAATATAATTATTGTACCTATTGTATATGGTCTTTCCTATGTTAGTTATAATTTTCTTTATTTTATTTTTGACACAAAAGGGGATATGTGGATATATATTACACATTTAATAAAACCTGAATATTGGCGATAGAACACCTAGTCAAATCCCAGGCAGACAGTTCAGGATTTTTTTTTTCTTTGTGAAAGCATGAAAATCAGATTAATTTTTTTCTTTTTTTCTTTTTCTGTTATTATTATTATTATTATGAACAAAGAAGTCACACTTTCTAACCTTGTATATCCTTATTCAAGGTCCCTTTCCCCTCCCACCACATCAGATCATTCTTTCTTCTCCACAAATCTCTATCCCTTTCCTGGGCAGGCTGCAGGCAGTCCCATGATCCCACTACCCCAATATTGCTTAGTTCAGTCTCCACTTCTGGCAGATCCAGTTTTCTCCCCCGTCTCTCAAGAGTGAGTCAGGTGTTCCTCTAGGGGGAGTGGGATCCAAGGAGTCAGTCCAGGGTGTTTCTGATCCCAAGCTGTTTAGTGGCTGTGATTTGCAGCTTGGCCATGCTTTGCTTTTTTCTTGTTTGTTTGTTTAGAGTCCACTAATGAGTGAGTACATACCCTACTTATCTTTCTGAGTTTGTGATACATCGCTCAGGAGAATATTCTGCAAATCCATCCATTTGCCTGCAAATTTTAGGAAATCATTTTTTTCTTACTGCTGAGCAGTACTCCATTGTGTAGCTGCACCACAGTTTGTTAATCCATTCTTCAGTTGAGGGACATCTAGGTTGTTTCCAGGTTCTTTCTATTACAAATAACGCTGCTATCAACATAGTTGAGCTAATGCCTTTGGAGTATGACTGTGCATCTTTAGGGTATACACCCAGAAGTGGTATTGCTGGGTCCTTGGGGAGATTGATTCTCAATTTTCTGAGAAACCTCCATACTGCATTCCAAAGTGGCTGAACAAGCTTACACTCCCACCAATAATGGAGGAGTGTCTCCCTTGCTCTATGTCCTCTCCAGGGTAGCCTGTCCTCTGTGTCTTTTATCTTAGCCAATCTAACAGGTGTCAGATGGTATCTCAAAGTTGTTTTGATTTGCATTTCTCTAATGGCTGAAGATGATGAGCACTTTTTCAGGTGCCTTTCAGCCATTCGTAATTCTTCTGCTGAGAATTCCCTTTTTAGATCTGTACCCCATTTTTTGATTGGGTTGTTCAAGGTTTTGGGCTCTAGGTTCTTGAGTTCCTTATATATCTTACAGATCAGTCCTCTATCACTTGTGGGGTTGGTGAAAATCTTTTCCCATTCTGTAGGCTGTCGTTTTGTCCTATTGACAGTGTCCTTGGCTTTACAGACGTTTCTTAGCTTCTGGAGATCCCACTTATTGAATGTTGATCTTAGTGTTAAATATACTATCTTTTTTCCATTGAATATTTTGGGCCTCTTTGTCAAAGACCAGGTGTTCATAGGTTTTTGGGTTAATGTCTGGATCCTCAATTCTATTCCATTGATCCACAAGTCTGTTTTTATGCCAGTACCAGGCTGTTTTTATTACTGTAGCTCTATAGTATTACTTGAAGTCAGGGATGGTGATGCCTCCTGAGGTTCTTTTGTTGAATAAAATTGTTTTGGCAATCCTGGCTTTCAGTTCAGGAAATTCTTAAACCTTGAATACAAAGATAAACAACTGATTCAATCACACACACTTTTAATCCCATCACAGGGAGATGGGATTAAACACTGAGCTCTAAAATATATAATACCAAGAACCTGGAAACAACCTAGATGCCCCTCAACTGAAGAATGGATTAACAAACTGTGGTACATCTATACAATGGGGTACTACTTAGCAATAAGAAAAAATGATATCCTAATATTTGCATGTAAATGGATGGATTCAGAGAATATCCGTTCTTCCACACCTCTCTTTAACAAACAAAAAGAACACCATGTGTATGCAACTTTCTCTTCATTATTATCAAAATAAAATAATAGAAAATGAAAAAGGAAAGACCCCTAAAGGATAAACTATTACCTGAGCAAACAGGAAGTGTATTGCAAGCAACTCAAAGCTTCTACTAATGACAGTGACTCCTGACTGCCTGGACAGTTACCCAAAGTTTGTCTGAAATATTGAGGTATTCCATCTTCAACCTATAGACCTAGGGTTCCTGGCAGACTTTTCAGTGAAGTAAGAAATCTAAAGTTCATTTTTGTCTTGTATTGGCCAAGTTTGTCAGTCAATTTCTTCTGTGTCCTTCAGAATGTCTGCTAGTATTTTAGTGAAGTAGGAACCTGATGTGGGAATGTCTTTCTATATGCTATGAGTGTTATTATTTAAATAAAGAAATTTTTTGCCCCTTTGCAGGCATCACAGGAGGGCTTGTGGGGTATCAGAGCATAGGTAGGAGAAGGAGGGTGGAGTCAGACAGAGATGGTCCAGCAGCCAAAGAATAAACATGTAATGCAATAGAAATGGACCAGCACCTTGGAGTCCACTCCCTCCAGAAGATCCCCTGATCCAGTCTTGATGTTGGGATGAATAAATCATACTTTCCTGGAGTGGATGTTGACCTAAGCCACCTTGGGACCTCCTGCCCTTTCTGAGGAGAAGAGAGAATAGAGAGCAATCATGAGAGGATGGGAGGGGAGAGGGAGTTTGAACAAGGGGATACATGGATTAAAAATGAGATTTTATTCAAAATAAAAAAATTTAAAGAATATAAAACCCATGGTTCATGTGGCAAGACAGAATAATGGAAATGGGTTGAATTAAGATGAAAGAGTTATCTAGCAATATGTCTGATATATAGGCCAAAAAGTATGAAATTCATATAAGCATTTGAGTCATTTGAGGGGGGAGTGGCTACAGGTAGGTTTGAATCTTGGGGAAGTTTGAGCCAGAAACCTCCTGTTACAGGAACCATGATGGACTGTCCCACTTTGTTTTGGTAAAGTTCAGCAGTCATTTTTCCTGTGTGTAGTGCATGTCCAGTTTATACAGAAGACTCTCATCAGTCAAGAAAAAAGCAGTTTCTTGCCAAAATAGTTAATCTTGCTACTTTGAAAGAAGACTCCTATGGAGTTACTTAAATGTTCATCATTTACTCTAATGTAAATTGGTGCTGTCAGAAGCAGGTATGTTTTATTTTCATGGAAAAAATAAGTTAATAAAATATTTTAAATGCCATATTTTATAGGTATTTGAAGTGTATGAAGACTTTATCTATCTAAATGTATCTCTATATAATCTTAAAACAAGCTAATATATCTACAAATCTGATTATTATAAATGAATACTTACCTGTGTTTCTATTATCCTAGTTTATTAAAATAGGTTTAGAAACCTTGAATTCTATTTTATATTTTTAAGAGGTAAAATCTCTTAAACAACAGTAAACATACACACATACATATATATAGTGTAA
>PVIH01028852.1:0-14549 GCA_004025045.1 Sigmodon hispidus | reverse complement strand
GCTTGTATCACTGGTGACTCTCAGTGACTAACCATCAGTGTTTCCTAGGGAAAAACAAAACAGAAAAATGCACAACAACTACAGCTATCTTAGGATATATTACAAGTAAATGCAAATGAGCTAAATTAACAATTATGCATGGCCCCTCCTCTTCTTTCCTTTTCCCTTAATATCAACCAAACATCTAATAGCAGAGTACTAACAGTATACCATTATAATTCTGTCTCTTCCCAAAGTACCTAAAATTTGCTTCTCTTACTGGCTCAAATTTGTGCTGAGCTTTAAGAATTCAGAAAATCAACTTAAATTCACCAATCCATGCCTTAAACTCACCTGAATTGCAGAAAAGGCACCACAGGGATCAGCAAAGATGGACTTCAAACAGGTGCCCCAATGTACAGTCCTCATTCCTGAAAAATAATTCACACTCACCTGAGTCAGCCTTAAGCAGTCTCCAGAATTTGTTGCCCCTACTCCTTCCCCTCCACAAACCCCATGTTTTTCCTTTCCAGACCCTGGGGACTTCTTTTTTTAACACCTGCCTCCTATAGATGTTTGTTCTGGGTAACAGACCCTGGACACTGAAACACTTTCTCACAATCTTATGTCTGTCAAATGTATGCCCATCCGCCCTACACCCATGTCTTCAAGTCTGGTTCTCAGGGTCTCATGTGTTTTCTTGGCTCTTGTAATTGGATTCTACACCAATTCTTCTCATCTACAATTTTCTTCATTATTTACCATAGTCAAAAATTTATTCACTCTTTGTTGTATAGTCTAACTACTATAACACTATATAATTCTCTAGCCACTTGTTACCTTACTTTATCTTTGAACATCATTAGCATTTTATGGCATTCAATGCCAGCAGTTTCCCATTGGAGATAACTCTGGCCATTTTATGTGTTCGTTGATTGGATCTTAACTTCTTACGGCAAGTATTATTATTGGGAAATTTAACCTACTTAGCCTGGAAAAAGCACATTTCATGTGATAGATAGAGATATTTTCATTAAAATTAATTTCTATAAACTTAACTAAATTTTAATAACTTTTATTATTTGAAAATTTCACTTTTATATAATGTACTCTAATCTAAAGCATAATTTCCCTCCTACTTTCTGTGTATACTCCAACATATACTTTCCTGACTTTATATTTATATGTTTATCTGTCTCTATACCTTGATTTTCCATTATATCCAATTAGTGTTGTTCCTATCCACAAGTGTAGGGCTATTCACTGCAGCATGATAATGTTGTACGTGTGTTGAGGAACATCCAAAATACCAGCAGGGAGCTGGATTGTGATGCAAAACACAAGGAACTCTTTAATCTTAAGCTGGGTAAAGGATTATGGGGTACAGTAATTACTATTGGCTAAACTTTTAGTGAAAACATGCTATAGACTTGCAATCCCACTCACTTGAAATCAAATTCAAATCATGCTTTATCACTATCTCACTATGACCCAAGGGATAGCCTGTAACTATTTATTTTACTGATAATGAAGTCGATTTTTTAACTTCATTGATAGAATTCTCTGACAAGAATAGACAGAGAGCGCCAACAGGTTTCTTGTTTACAAAAATCTTCAAAATCCTTTCTGATATGTCAATAGCATTTCAAGGGAATTTAGAAATGACAGTTTTTCTGCTCTTAAAGTATTGCAGAGTACAGAAAATTAAAGAAACTACAGAAAGCTGTCATGTTGACAGGTTATTATCAACACAGGCTTCATTAAAAGGCTGATTTATTTAGAATACTTGAAAAAGGATGTTTAGTCTGTAGAAATTTCTCCAAAGCAAGATGCCATGAACAATAAGCACAGCCGACATGCATCTGAGAGGTGTTAGGCAAAATGTGGTGTGGGGGGCATTTCATGTGTTTAGTGTGGAGCTGCAGAGGGGTTCCTGAAGCTTTGCCTCAGAGTCACTCAACTTACTCACCACAGAGACTGTTGGGTCCACACCCCAAAAAAAAGATTACCAAGAGACCTATCTGATGCAACAGCAAAGAATTTATTCATTGACAAACCAGCTTGGATTAATCCATCATTCCTTCATGGCCATGGGCAGTGGAGTGGGAGTGTAATACCTGTGTCAATAGACCCCCAAAGACCACCAAGGAGCTAGATCCTGATGTGAGCATATAAGGATCCTTTTATTCTTTTGGACAGGTTTGAACCTGGGGTTGAAACCCTATGTTCTGACACAACAGAGGAATACAGGCCCTATCTTAGTGATGATATGTTCTTTTTTTTTAAAGAAAACATATATGTGGGGCATTACATGTCTTGGCAATTTTGTATTTGGTAAAGGGGTATGAGTTAGAGCAGTTCTTAGAAACCTTTGGTTAATTTATTATCCCAAAACTAAGTCTAGCTGTCAGGTTTGTCCCTGTGATTATTTTTTGCTAGATTCTTCTTAGACCTGAACCCTGCCCTCAGGTATTAGATGTTCTAGAAACAATGGTCTTTCCCTTAAATAAAATTTTGTAAAGGTAAATCTATGCCTTCAGAAAAGCAACCTGAGAAACCTGAGGCAAGTTTTTTTTTCTTCTTTATTGTAGAAGGTGCTCTAGTGGCTTCAGAGTGGCAGAGTTACAGTCCTTGAATTGGTACAAGATCAAGCTAGGGGCACCTGTTACAAATTCATTGGCTGCTTCAAATTCTGGAGATGTTTCAACATTTAGCAGTGGTCAGTTGCTAACATTTACCTATAACTGTAGATTATCTGTTATATTGTTAAAGTCCCTTTCCCAGGAATGGAATGTTTAAAATGACAGAAATTTTCCTTATGTTCTGGCCCCTCCATGGATGGTCCACTCATAGGCACTTTCTATAACCAACAATGGTCATCAAGGGCCTTCTGTTTGTCTGGCAAGCTGTTATGGCTCTCAAAGAAACACATCTTAGTCACATTTTGTTACAGTCTCTTAGATTGTTTTGGGGCAGTAAATATCCTTCAAACAGTTTTAGATCAGAAAAAAATAAAGCCTTTAAAACTCAGACCTGTGTCCAGAGTGAAACCAGAGATTGAGGAGATCCCTTGCTCTGAGCAGACAGGAGATAAAGAAGCCCTCAAGGAACAACTGACTAAGGGCTAATTGTGAACCACTGAAGCCATGGATAGACACCAGTGCACAAATGCATATAACAATATAAAGACATACAGGGCAAGGCAAAACAAGAAGAAACTGTTGGTTCCACAACTATAATACCTAAATAGAGCAAGAAAAAAGAAACAGAAGGAAACAACAGCAAAAGCACATTTATGAAGATCATTGAAGTGTTCAAAGAGGATATAAAATATTCTCTTTAAGAAATAGAAAAAATACAAACCAAAAATTGGAAGAGATAAATAAATCCTTGAAAGAAAAAACAAGAAAAGGAAAACCAATTTTCTTTTAAAAAACAAACAAACAAACAAACAACAAAAAAAAAACCAAGCAGAGACAAGGAATTGAAATAAAAGCAATGAATAGGAACAAAATGAGGAAAAGTGAAAATAAAAAATCTGAAGAAAAGAGATGGAAATGCAGATGCAAGCATAACCAACAGAGTCCAAGATATGAAAGAAAGAATCTCTGGAGTGAAAGAATCAATAGAGGAAATACATTCATCACTCAAAGAAAACACTAAAAGCAAAAAAGCTGTAACACAAACCTTTCAGGATATTTGGTACAGTGAGATAAGACCTGAGAATAATGGGAAAAGAAAAAGGAGAAGAGTTACAACTCAAAGGCACAGAAATGTATTCAATAAAATCATAGAAGTAAACTTTCCAAACTTAAAGAAGAAAATTCTTATCAAGATACAAGATACAGAACACCAAAGAGATTTGATGCCCCAAAACAGTCTGCTTGCTACATAATAATCAAGCCACAAAACAATGAAAAAATTTTAAGAGCTGCCAAAAAAAGGCCAACTTACATCTAAAGGCAGACCCATCAGAATAACATCTTACTATTCAATGGAAAAAATGAAACAAAAAAGTCTTGATCAGAAGTGATACACACACTAAAAGATCATGGCTGCAACTTAGACTACTATACCCAGCAAAACAAGCAATCATCATAGATGGAGTTAACAAGATATTTCATGACAAAGTCAAACTTAAACAATACCTATCTATAAATCTAGCCCTTCAGAAAGCATTAAAGGGAAAATTCCAATGTAATGATTCATTGAAACTACAACAAGCAATAATTACATAGAAGAAAAGCCCAGAGAAAGGAAATACATACAAGCTACCACCAAAAATAACAGGATATATTAGTGGTCACTAATATCTGTTAATATCAGCAGACTCAGTTCACCTATAAAGACACATACTAACACAATGGGTACAAAAACAGAAGACATCCTTATACTGCATACAAGAAACATACCTCAGCCTTAAAGACAGACTCAGGCTAAGAGTAAAGCATTAGGAAAAGACTTTTCCAATCAAATTTCCCTAAGAAACAAGCTGGTGTTGCCAAACTAAAATCTAACAAAGTAGACTTCACAATATAATCAATTAAAAGAGACCAGGATGGACATAACTTATTCATCTATGAAACAATTGATCAAGGTGAGATTTCAATCTTGAATATTTATGCCCCTAATATAAGGGTACTACCAATATAAAAGAAACACTACTAAAGCTTAAAACCATTATAAGTTCTTATACCACAATAGTAGGATACTTCACTTCCCCACTTTTACCCTAGGATAGGTCAACCAGGTAGAGATTCAACAGAGAAATTATTTAAAAGAGGTTATGATGTAAATGGATTTAATAGGTATTACAGAAGTTTCCACCCAAACACAAAGAAATATACATATTTCTCAGAACCACATGAAACTTTGCCTAAAATGGACCACATAATGGGTCTTAAAGCAAATATCAATAGATATGAAAAAATGGAAATAATCCCTTGTATCATATCGGACCATCAAAGCCTAAAGTTACAGTTCATCAACATTAAAAATCACAGAAACCCTACCAGATCATGGAACTATATATCACCCAACTGAACCACCACTTAATCAAGGAAAAAAATTAAGAAAGAAGTGAAAGACTTGCTAGAGCTTAACAAAAATTAATCCACAACTTACCCAAACTTGTGAAACACAATGAAAGCAGTCTTACAAGGAAAATTTCTAGCAAATATGCCTATATGAAAAACTTAGAGATATCCCAAACTAGAGAACTAACAGTACAGTGGAAAACCTTAGAATAATTAGAAGTAAACTCACCTAGAAAGAGAAGGCTGGAAGTAATCAAAGTAAGAACTAAAATCAATAAAATAAAAACAAAAAGAACAGTACAAAGAATCAATGAATCAAAAAGTTGGTTCTTTAAGAAAATAAACAAGATAGATAAATCCTTATACAAACTAACCAAAAAGACGAGAATGTGCATCCAAATGACCAAAATCAGAAATGAAAATGGGGCATAACAACATACCTCCAATAAATCCAGAGAATTATTAGGTCATTCTTTGAAAATTTATGATCTACAAAAACAGAAAACATAGAAGAAATGAACAGCTCTTTGGATAGGTACCACTGACCAAAACTAAATCAAGTTGAGATTAAATACCCAAAGAGACCTATAACCCTACAGAAAATTGATGCTGTTATTAAAATATTTCCTCGTTAAAAAAAAAAAAAAAAAACCTGCAGGTCCAGATGATTTCAGTGCAGCATTTTACCAAACAGTCAAAGAAGAACTATTAGCAACACTCCTTAAACTCTTTCACACAATAAAAACTGAAGGAAAATTTCCAAACTTTTGTTATCAGGGCACAATTACCGTAATATTAAGCCATTCAAAGAAGCAACAATAAAGGAAAATTAAACACCAATTTCCCTCATAAATATTGTTGCAAAAATCTCAAATACATTGTGGCAAACTATATAAAGCAACAGATAAAAAATATCATCCAACATGATAAAGCAGACTTCATCCTAGAAATGCAGGGATGGTCAACATACAAAAAACTGTAAATGTCATCCATCATATAAACAATTTTAAGGATATAAACCACATGATCATATCCTTAGATGCAGAAAAAGTCTTTGACAAAAGACAATACTTCTCAATGATAAAATTCCTGGAGGAATCAGGAATACAGGAAAAACAACTAAATATCATGAAGGTGATTTACAAGAAGCCGACAGCCAATATCAAACTTAATGGAGAAAAACTCAAGCAGTCCCACTAAAATCAGGAACTAGACAAGGATGTCCTCTCTCCCCTTATCTATTCAATATAGTTCTCAAAGTATTAGCTAAAGTAATGAGAGAACAAAAGTAGATTAAGGGAATACTAATGGTAAAGAAGAACTATCTCTATTTGCAGATGATATGATTGTATATATAAGTGACCCACGAAATTCTTCCAGGGAACTTCGACAGCTGATAAACATGTTTAGCAATGTATCAATATACAAAATTAACTCAAAGAAAGCAATAGCCCTCCTATACTCTAAAGGTAAAAGGGCTGAAAAAGAAATAAGGGAAACATCAAGTGTAAATAGCATTAAATACCTTTGAGTAACTCTAGCCAAAGAAGTAACATATCTATTTGACAAAAATTTTAATTACTGAAGAAAGAAGTTGAAGAGAATATCAGAAAATTGAAGATTCCCATGTTCCTGCATTGGTAGGATCAAAGTAGTAAAAATGGGAATTATAGCAAAAGTAATCTACAGATTCAAAGCAATTCCCAACACAATTTTTTTACAACACTAAAAAGAACAATACTCAATTTCATTTGGAATAACAGGAAAGCCAAGATTGCCAAAACAATTTTTGCTCCAAAAAAGAACCTCAGGAGGCATCACTATCTCAGATTTCATGTTATACTGTAGGGCTATAGTAATAAAAATACAGCCTTGTACTGGCATAAAAGGATCCAGGCATTAACCCAAAAACCTATTTCGACCTGATCTTTGACAGAGATCCAAAATATTCAATGGCAAAAAGGATAGTATCTTTAACAAATGGTGTTGGAATACTCAGATGATAGTGTGTAGAAAAATGCAAATAAATCCAAGCCTGTCAACTTACACAAAACTCAAATCCAAGTGAATCAAAGTCCTCAACATAAACCCAGCCACACTGAACTTGACAAAAAAACAAATTAGGAAATACCCTCCAATGAATTTGTACAGGAACAAATTACTAAATATAACACCAGTAGTATAGACTCTAAGAACAACAATTAAGTGGGACCTCCTGAAACTGAGAAGCTTCTGTAAAGCCAAGTGTCGTGAGCAACCTTGCCAGCAAGGAAAGCACAACACCCAGGATCTTCTTTCAGCAGTTTATTCGAGACCTTTACAATTGTTCTCTCTTTGTTCTTCTCTGTTTCTCCTTCTCCCCCGGGAAACCCTGCCCACTGACTAGAAACTCTCAGGGCATCCAATCCCAATAAGCCACGTGGGCACAGCTCATAGGTGCACATACACAACAGCAAACCACGCCCCAGGCTCAAGCCAAATAAGGAGTTGTTTATCAAAAGAGAGCACTCACCCACAGGGGGGTGGGTGGAGGCCGGAAATCAGCACCATCTCTAGGGCGCAGCAGCAGGCAGCTCTCTACATCTCCCCCTTATTTAATAATTAAAAATTTAAAAATCAAGCAAAAGCAGCGGGCAAGAGTAGAGGCCTAATCCCCATTGTGCAAGAGGACTTGTGCTATCCCTAATCCAGGTGTCATCCACCCAGACAGGGACAGACCTGTCCAGCACCCGTTTTCATGAGGACAGGATAGTGGGTGCCAACCTGTATGCAATTAGGCATGCTCTTCATGAAGCCTTACCTAGGCAAAACCATGTGTAGTGCTTAGCCTCGCAACCAGTGCCAAACATTACTCTTTCAAGGCAGCAAGCCAAACATGTGGGGCTGTCCCACCTCAATGGTAGTGAAGGCTTGAACAATCATGGCCATGCTCCTACATTGTGTGAACCTCATTTTGCAGATGCACCACAGGCAAATCAGAATTATCAACACCATCAAGCCAGTCAGAATTCTCATTCCCGCCCATTCCTTCAGATGACTGAGGGCAGTGGACATCCATCTCGTCAGTCTTCAGCAACTCCAGGGTCCAGAAATGCCTCTTTGAATGTCTAAGGCATGGGCTACATTGACAGACAAATTATTAAGTGTTTGAGCCGTCTGGACAGTGTGACTCATAGCAATGGTGGCCATGGTGGCCCCAATTGAGCCTAGTGAAATGGCTGTAACAACAGGTACAGTAATATCAAAATCTCTCCTAGCTCTAAACAAGCTCATGGCATTAGGGCTTTGTACCAGGACAGGTACCCATTCCAGGGCCAATCCTCGCCCTCAAAGTCAGCATCATACTTGTCATTTCAGACCTTCCTGGTTAGCCATTCTGGTACTCACACTGGATCTTGCTGGTTCTGAGAAAAGACACAAACAGAACCTCTCGCCCATGTAAGCACTGGATCAGGACCATGCCAATGGCCATGAAAATATCCTTCCATTTCACCATGCCTCTGTGGCTAGGGATGAGAATCAGATGTCTATCTGCCACGGAGCGGCCATCAACATCCAAATTTTAAAAATTAAGGGTAAACAGAGCTGTAGATAGTCTTTTTTTGGGGGGTGTGGCTGTGACCTATTCCCCCTTTTTGTTTTTGTAAGCATTCCTTCAGCGTGCAATGAGCATGTTCCACTATACCTTGTCCTTGTGGATTGTAAGGCAATCCATGAGTTACTTGTACATCCATTTGTCTGCAGAATGCAGTAAACTGTATTCCAGTATAAGCAGGGTCATTGTCAGTTTTTACCTGTAGAGGCTTTCCCCAAGCTGCCCAGGCCTCTAGGCAGTGCTCAATGACATTGAGTCCTTTCTCTCCCGACATGGCAGTGGCATGCAAGATACCAGAGCACGTATCTACAGAAACATGCACATACTTCAAAGAGCCAAATTCAGAAATGTGAGTAACATCCATTTGCCATACTTTTAATGGCAAAATCCCTCAAGGATTAACACCTAGGGCAGTTGGGTGGTGATACACTACACATTGAGCACAATCCAAAACTATTTGATGTGCCTCAGCTCTGGATATCTGGAACTTTCGTTGTATATATATTTACATGATATAGCTGGTGAAAATCTTGAGCTTTGACTACAGGAGAGGTAAAGAATACCCAGTCCTGTCTAGTGCACATATCCACCTTGGCATTGCCTTCACTGAGTGGACCCGGAAGGCCAGTATGTGCACGGATATGTTGAGGAAAAAAAATCTCTCCTTTTGTAGCAAAATCAAGTCTTGCAAGTGGTTAAATAGGACAGTGACTGTACTGGATGATTTGATTGGTCCTGCCACTTCAAACACTTTTAAAGCATTAACCACATAGGCTGAGTCAGATATCAAGTTAAAGGCAAATTGGCATTCTTTAAATACCTCACATACTATTTGAAGTTCCACTACCTGAGAAGTACCAGGAGTAAATCGATGTTGAACTGGTTGTTTGCCTTGCACCATACAGGCACCTACTCCTGTTTTTGAGCCATCAGTGAATACATTGACAGCTCCTGCCACTGGTTCTGCGGCGGTGACCTTTGGAAAAATTATGGGGTGCTCCTTTAAAAAATGTCATAAGAGGATGTTGTGGGTAATGATTATCTATTTTTCCAGCAAAGGTACAGTGAAGAATTGCCCAATCATCAACAACAGCACACAGGCTGTTAACTTGTGCTGCTATGTATGGCACAATTATTATGGCTGATGCATGCCCAAAATACTGAATGGATTGTTGGATGCCATTCTGAGCTAAATCAGCTACTTCTGTAGGGTAATGTTCTCTACTTTTACTAGGCAATACCTTTGGGTGTATCCACAACAGTCGACCTGATTGCCATAGTACCCATGTGGGTTGTCTGAATGTAGGCAAAAGGCATAGGGCAAAATCTTTTCCTTCCTCTATCCTATTTAGGCAGGCATCCTGCAACCTCTGTTCAACTACCTACAGTGCCTTTCTGGCTTCCACTGTCATCACTCGCATGGAGTCTAAATCCAACTCTCCTTTCAGAATGTCATAAAGGGGTTTCAATTCATAATTTGCAATCCTAAGATATCCTCTAATCCAATTAATATCTCCCAGCAGCTCTTCCTCCGAGTCTGTAGACTCAGGAGTTTCTATATCAGCAAGGTTTTCTCCCCCTTCACTCTGTACTTCTTCACTGCCTGCCCACTCTGATCTCTCCTCCCAATATCTCCAAGTTGGCCTGTTATCAGCTTCAGGTGGCCTTGGCAAATGGAACCACACCTGCCTAGAACCAATCCACAGGTTTTGATCTTCCATGGAGACAAAAGCAGAAACTCTTTTCCCAAGTAACATATTCTTAGAAACAGATTTCAAAGTCAGGATATCTTTAAAGTATATGCATTTGTTTAATTTAGCAGCCTTAATAATCAGTTGTCTCTCTGCAGTTAGCTCCTTAAAAGTTAAAAAATTACAAGAAAATGCAATAACCAGAATCCAGACTCTCTGTTTATCTGCCATCTTTACGTGGCTTTTTTATCTTTATTTCCTTCCCCGTTTAGAGGTTTTGAGAGTCTAAATCTGTTTTATTGAGAATTCTAAATCATTTTTCAACTCAAAGAGCTTTTAAAATGTTGCTATCACTTTAAATGCTGACTCCACCCCTCTTGGCTGCTTTTCAGTACGTGTAGGAACCCACGAATCTCTCCCACTGCTAACAAGCAGAGTGGACTCAGAAAAACCTTAATGAAGCAGCTCCTTAAGAGCCAAAAAAATTGGATGTGAGGTTGAAGACCCCATCCTTGTATAACCTCTAATTTCTACCTTAAAAATCTTCTTGGAGCCCTTACCAAACTGCCCCAGCTTTGCTAATGCTTTTACTTTCACTTTGAGCTCAAGTTTGCAACTGCTGTTGCTTTCACTTTAAGCCTAAGGTTGCTGTGGGTCCTTTAAGCTCAAGGTTGCCGTGGGTCCACAGCTACAAGAGGTTACACGCACTCGTCAGTGAGCTCCCTCTTCTCAGCCTTATCTACAGGTCAGAGCTACCCGCTTTGATTGTGGATCCCAATTTACCTGGGACTTACTGGTCAACCCCCCGACTGCAGAAAGTTCTGATGCATGAAGCTCGCAGGAGTTGCTTCTCCCCGTACAGGCCACCACTTGTCACGCGCAACCTTGCCAGCAAGGAAAGCTCAACACCCAAGATCTTCTTTCAGCAGTTTATTCGGGACCTTTACAATTGTTCTCTCTTTGTTCTTCTCTGTTTCTCCTTCTTCCCCGAGAAACCCCGCCCACTGACTAGAAACTCTCAGGGCATCCAATCCCAATAAGCCACGTGCTCATAGGTCCACATACACAACAGCAAACCACGCCCCAGGCTCAAGCCAAATAAGGAGTTGTTTATCAAAAGGGAGCACTCACCCACAGGGGGGTGGGTGGAGGCCGAAAATCAGCACCATCTCTAGGGTGCAGCAGCAGGCAGCTCTCTACAGCCAAGGATACAGTCAATAAGACAAAATGACAGCTTACAGAATGGGCAAAGATTTTCACCAACCTAGCAAGTGACAGAGAACTGATCTCGAAAGTATATAGAGACCACAAGAATCTAAAGCCCAAAATCTTGAATAACCCAATGAAAAAAATGGGTTTAAGGACTAAAAAGAATTCTCAGCGTAAGAATTATGAAAGGGCCTTAAGAATGTGCACAACATCTTTAGCCATCTGTCGCGCCCAACCTCGCTGGCAAGGAAGATGCAACACCAGATCCTTCTGCAGCAACTGACCAGGTCCTTTATTCAGCGTGTACACTCTTCTTTCTTCTCTCCCATCCTCCTCCCTCTGCTCTCGGCTTAAAAGCTCTCCAGTGATCCACTCACTCCCTGCCACGTGGATGCTGCCCATTGGGCCACACATGGGGAAGCTCACTCGCGAGATTGCCTCACGCCAAATGAGTAGTTTACCCTAGGGAGCGCTCGCTGTCAGGAAGGCAGAGGGCAGAAGCCAGCGCCATTTTAGGGTGCGGCTCTGTCACAGCTGCCGACAGCCATCAGAGAAATTCAAACCAAAAGAACTTTGAGATACCATCTGTCAGATTGGCTAAAATAAAAGACACAGACAATAGCTTATGCTGGAGAGGTTGTGGAGCAAGGAAACCCTCCTCCATTGTTGGAGGGAATGTAAGCTTGTTCAGCCACTCTGGAATGCAGTATGGTGGTTTTTCAGAAAACTGGGAGTCACTCTTTTCAAGGATTCTGCAATAAAGATGAATATTCACATTCCAAAGAGATTACCTCAACTATGTTTATAGCAGCATTGTTCTTAATAGCAAGAACATAGAAACAACCTACATGATTCTCAACTGAAGAATGGATTAACAAACTGCGGTACATCTACACAATGGAGTACTACTCAGCAGTAAGAAAAAATGATATTCTAAAATTTGCAAGCAAATGGATGGATTTGAGGATATCCTCTTCAGAATATCACAAACCCAGAAAAATAAGCAGGGAATTACTCACTCATTAGTGGGCATTAAACAAAATGCAAAGCAGGTCAAAACTACAAACCACAACTACTTAACATTCTAGGATCTGAAACACCTTGGAATGGTACTTGGAGCCTATTCCCTCCAGAGGAACACCTAACCCAGTTGTGATGTTGGGGTGAGGAGATCACATCTGCGTGGAGTGAATGCTGAACTAAGCTCCTTAGGATCATGGGACCTTCTGCCCTTCCTGGATAGAAGATAAATTAATGGGAAAAAGAGAGTGACTTGGGAGGCAGGAGGAAGTAGCTAGTTTGAACAAGGAGACACCTAGATAAAAAATATTACTATTGATAATAAAAAGTTATTTACTGAGGCTCTGAAAAAAAATCAATCTTATTATCACTGAATTCTGTCTACATACTAGAACAATTACCTAAAATGCAAATGACACCATCCCTACATACAGAATTGCCTAGGTTCTTGAGTACTTACTATGAACACATCTCATCAATCTGTGAAATCTCACAGTCTGGTAACTGTCTATCCTGTTCTTTTAGGTACTCTTACCCTTGGCAAAGGAAACTCTGAATTTCTTTCTTCCTTTGTTCTTATTATGTCCTTTAAACTTTCAAATTACTGTGTCTGAATAATTGTGTGACATGTAAATCGGTGATTGAAACTCAGAATTCTCTTTTCCTAAGAAACAGTCTCCTCTCCTGTTCTCACTTCCTCTCCCCTCCTACCATCCAGGCTTCCCCTACTCCTTTTCTGTCCTCCCAGTTTTCTTTCCCCTGCATTCCTTTCTCCTTCTATGTTAAGAAGTAACCCTACTGACTAATAAGGAAATCAACATTAAGCCTAATGTGTATGTCAACCATTGGTCCCTCTCTGTGAACAGCTCTCTTTCCCTTCCCCAGTGACCATTCTCAGCCTGCCTGTCATCTCTTAGAATACCTCTTCTACCAGCTTAGATTCTTTGTTTTATTTATCATTAAGTGAAGAATACTACAGTGTATGTATGTGTATGTATGCATATATATGTATATATATAAATCAATTAAAAATAACTAAATAGTATATTTATTAGTAGAATTTTGTTCATATTTGAATTTTATTTATGTATCTATATTAATACATCCTTCCCATTAGCTTTGTTCTTTCTCTTTTTATTAAATATATTTGGGAGGATTTAATAGACATTTAAAATTGTCATTTTTATCACACCTGATTTGGACACTTATTTTTCCTTTCAGTTTGTCATTTAATTCCTGTCAAGGCAATACTTAAAGTTACATTCTAAAAGAAGAATGATATAGCACATCAGATATTGTCATCCTGTTAGAAGCACTAACCATTAGTAATATTAGCATCAGTGATGTAATTATGGAAGTAACTATGAAACAGACACTGAAAAGTGAAGCCAAGAACTGAAGGGCTCCAGAACTCTGTACTGGGGTGCCAGGAAGGCAGTGATATTAGGATATGGGATTCACATCCTGTTCTTGTAACAGGTGTTTGGGTAAGTGTGTTTTACACTGCCTCTTTTCTGTCAGGTTTGATGAATGCCTGGACATTGACAGCACTCTCTGTCCCTTATATTAGCTCTCCATACTGACCTGACTCCAGAGTCTTTGAAGTGCTTCTTTTAATGTTTGGTTTGAAATTCCTATAGCCAAAACTAAAACTGTTACATGTTTCAGCATCTTCTCCTTCAAATTTCTCTGCAAAGGGGATGTGAAATTGGGTCAGTCAGTAAATGGCTCTCTGCATAAACATGAGGAATCAATTTGCTCCCCAGCACTCATGTAAGAAAAAGGCATAATGAATGGCTCGTGTCTATTGTCATGACAGTGGGGAGGTAGAAATGGGATACTCCAGGGAACTCAGATGATTACTCCAAGTTCATTCAATCAGTGTGCTCCAGTGAGAGACCCTCATAACAGAAAATAAGATAGTGAGCAACAAAAATACAACAGTGACATTTGATGTTGCCTTCTGATCACCCCCTGCATGTGTTCAAATGTGCACACATGGCACTACATATACACAAA
>PVIH01028851.1:0-14550 GCA_004025045.1 Sigmodon hispidus | reverse complement strand
TGTGTTGGGAGGGGGAAAAGACCTTGAATAAGGATATACAGGGATGGAAAAAAAATTCAGAGGGAAAGATGAACACAAAGAAAATATAGGTGTAGCAATCTTATTTGTATTTCCACCCTTGATAAGCCATGCTTATGATTCTTATCCTCTGTATAGTTATTGTTAACCCTTCCACATTTTAAATTCTTTTTTTTACTGTTTTTTTTTGATAAATACAAAATAAAGAAGGAAAAAAAAAACACTGTTGACAAGACTATTCAAATTCATTCTATCTTTGTCATTTATCCAGTAATTTATTCAGGGTTAATCACTTTGTTATTTTTTTCATGTTTTTATCCAGCAAAAGTAGTAATTATAACACCTAGCTTATTGTTTCGTTATAGGAATTAAATGATATACATGGATCTCTAAACACATAGTCTCATACAGCATTTGCTTGGGATACATTATCTTTTTGCATAATAGATAATGCGATGATTGGAGATTTAGCATTTCTCTTCATTAGCAATTGAATAAGCCAAACACAAAAGCCTAGAGACTTTAGCAAAAGCTCTGAGAATAGTAAAGCATAAATATTGAAGAAAATTAATTATCAACATTTAGTGGCCACATTTATATAATGTGTTTGGTGGAAAGAATAAACATGAGAAAGGTCAAGTGGTTTGGTTTCAATGATTGAGAGTGTCATGGTGAAATATCTTATCTCTCTTTTGTGCATATAAAAAGGTTTTAAAAAGATTATCCTCAAATAATACAGGTCTGAGAAAGAACATATTTGAGTAATATTGTAACTTGAATGAAAAGTGACATATATTTCAAAGAATGTCCAATTGTAAAGGACAAACTGTAAAAGTGGATCCCTATAATAAATACCACACTTACAAAGGTATGAGTTGATTAAAGGCTTAAAATTGACACAAACATAATAAACCCAAAAATTCAAAGATGTATGGTGGATTAAAATCACTGGATACTCTTCCAGAAAATCAAAAATACCCACAAAAATGTCCACAGCCATTTGCAACTCTAATCACAAAGGATCCAATGTTTTCTTCTGGTCGCCACAGGCAGGCTCTGTATATATATGGTACACAGACAAGAATGCAGTAAAAAAAATACCCATATATACAAAATAAATATAAGTAAACTTTAAAAAATATTTTGTCTTTACTTTTTTCCTTTTATTGACAATAGATCTTTTCCAACAATATCTATATTGGTTATTTGGGAATTTATATATATATATATATATATGATTTTACATCATGTACCCCATTAAACTCAGTTTTCAATCCTTTCAGATTCATACCCACTCTTATGATCTCCCCATTTACAAAAACACCCATTTATGCTGCTCATTTACTTGCTGGAACATAACTAAACTCCCTGTAGCCAGACCCTTAAAGAAAACAAGTCTTACTCACCCACACCCTTGCCAGAGGTGAGACACTGTGTCATTTAGCTATGTTCTAGCCTTCAGCTGTTGTATACAATGACATCTTTTTTAAATCTATTAATGAATGAGTACATCCCCTGTTTATCTTTCTAGGCTTGTGATAGCTCACTCAGGAGGATATTCTCCAAATCCATCCATTTGCCTGCCAATTTTAGGATGTCATTTTTTCTTACTGCTGAATAGTACTCCATTGTATAGAGGTATCACACCTTGTTAATCCATTCTTCAATTGAGGAGCATCTAGGTTGTTTCCAGGGTCTTGCTATTATCAATAATGTTGCTATGAACATAGTTGAGCTAATGCTCTTAGGGTGCAAATGTGCATCTTTAGGGTATATACCCAATAGTGGTATTGCTAGATCCTTGGGGAGATTGATTCCCAGTTTTATAAGAAATGGCCATACTGCATTCCAGAGTGGCTGAACAAGTTTACATTCCCACCAACAATGGAGGAGTGCTCTCCTCACTCTGCATCCTCCCCAGCATAGGCTACCATCTTTATTTTTAAGCCATTCTAACAGATGTAAAGTGGTATCTCAAAGTTGTTTTGATTTGCATTTCTCTGATGGCTACAGATATTGAGCACTTTTTCATGTGCCTTTCAGCTGTTCACAATTTTTCTGCTGAGAATTCCCTTTTTCTGAACCTCATTTTTTAATTGGGTTATTTAAGGTTTTGGGCAATAGTTTCTTGAGTGCTCTATATATTTCAGAGATCAATCCTCTGTCACTTTTAGGATTGGTAAAAATCTTTTTCCATTCTTTAGACTGTTCTTTTGTCTTATTGACTGTGTCTTTGGCTTTACAGAAGCTTCTCAGTTTCAGGAGGTCCCACTTATTTATTGTTGTTCTTAGTGTCTGTGCTACTGGTATTATATTTAAGAAGTGGTCATCTGTGTCAATGCATTGGAGGGTATTTCCCACTTTCTTTTCTATCAAGTTCAGTTTGGCTGGGTTTATGTTGAAATATTTGATTTACTTGGATTTGAATTTTGTGCAGGGTGATAGGTTTGGATCTATTTGCATTTTTCTACACACTACCATCCAGTTAAGGCAACACTATTTGTTGAAGAGACTCTCTTTTTTCCATTGAATATTTTTGACCTCTTTGTAAAAAAATCAGATGTTCATAGGTGTGTGGGTTAATGTCTGGGTCTTCAAATCGATTCCATTGATCCACAAGTCTGTTTTTATGCCAGTACCAAGCTGTTTTTATTACTGTATCAATTTGAAGTCAGGGATAGTGATGCCTCCTGAGGTTCTTTTGTTGAGCAAAATTGTTTTGCCAATTCTGGCTTTCCTGTTATTCCAAATAAAATTGAGTGTTGTTCTTTCAAGGTCTGTAAAAAAATTGTGTTGAGATTTTAATGGGAAGTGCATTGAATCTGTAGATTGCTTTTGGTAAGATTCCCATTTTCACTATATTGATCTTACCTATCCAGAAACATGGGAGATCTTCTCATTTTCTGATATCCTCTTCAATTTCTTTCTTCAGTGATTTAATGTTTTTGTCAAACACATCTGTTACTTCTTTGGTTATAGTTATACCAGTGTATTTAATGCTATTTGCAGCTATTATAAAAGGTGATATTTCCCTTATTTCTTTTTCAGCCTTTTTATCTTTAGTGTATAGGAGAGCTACTGATTTCTTTGAGTTAATCTTGTATCTTGCTGCATTGCTGAGGGTGTTTATCAGCTGTAGAAGCTCCCTGGTAGAATTTTGTGGGTCACTTATGTATATAACCATATCATCTGCAAATAGATATAGTTTCACTTCTTCTTTTCCAATTTGTATCCCATTAATCTCCTTTCATTCTCTTATTGCTTTATTTAAAACTTTGAGAACTGTGTTTAATAGATAAGGGGAGAGGGAACAGCCTTGTCTGGTTCCTGATTTTAGTGGGACTGATTTGAGATTTTCACCATTTAGCTTGATGTTGGCTGTCGGCCCCTGTATTCCTGATATCTCCAGGACTTTTATTATAAAGTAGTGTTGGATTTTGCCAAAGGATTTTCGGCATCTAAGGAGATGATCATGTGTTTTTTCCTTCAATTTGTTTATATGATAGATGACATTTACAGTTTTCCATATGTTGAACTACCTCTTCATTTCTGGGATGAAGCTTATTTGATTATGGTGAATGACTTTTTTTATATGTTGTTGTATACGGTTTGCCAAAATTATGTTGAGAATTTTAGCATCAATGTTCATGAGGGAAATTGGTCTGTAATTCTCTTTCTCTGTTGTGTCTTTGAGTGGCTTTTATATTAGGGTAATTGTGGCCTCATGAACAGATTTTGGCAATATTTCTTCAGTTTCTACTGTATGGAACACTTTGAGGAGTATTGGTATTAGCTCATCTTTGAAAGTCTGGTAGGACTGCACTGAAATCATCTGGGCCTGGGCTTTTATATTTGGGATACATTTTAATGACAGCTTCAATTTCCTTTGATGTTGTTACAGGACATTTTAGGTTTTTAATCTGATCTTGATTTAATTTTGGTAAATGGTACCTGTCCAGCTACAACCAAGGACTAGATTTCTAAAATCAAAATTGAAAGAAAAATAAGGTAATCTTTTAGAAGGATCATCCCTGTCCCCCCAAGAGCATCTCCGCCTACTTCCTCATGCAAGCAGTTTCAGATTTTAAAGATGCTTGCTTTTTATTCTGAAATGACACTTGATATTTTTAGTAACTTTATTGCCTTCTTACAATTTAGAAATTATAAATATTTAAAGGTATGTTTTCTTTATTTAGTCATGTCCTACATCATCAACAACTAAGAGATGTGGCTTTTTCTTAAAACTCAATTTACCCCCCCCAAATCCACAGACCACCCAATCGCGTAGGGGTGTCACCTTTTCAACTTGCCTACATTAATAAAGTGAGGTGTAGAGAGCAGGCCTCCCTCATGAAGAGGGCAGGCTGACTCTGCTACAAATGCACATACCAAGTGCTTTAAGCATCAAAATTCACTTTGTTTTACACTATACATATAAACAAACAAAATGTACTTTCAGTTTACTTGTTTCTAACAAAAAATAAATAAATAAAAAACCAAAATTCAAGGACCAACAATAGTTAAATTTTAGAGAAACTATGCTTAAAGCAGCCTTTCCCCGTTACCCCCCTTAAAAAGATTTCTGCCGTCATTGACATGCTCACAATTTAAGGAAATTTTTTTAATGTCTTTATGTTTCAAATCTTAGAAACCAGCAGGGGAAGGGAAAGGGAAAGCAGTGAAGGCTCCATGTTTCAGTGAAAAGTTCAATCTCCCTGAAAATACTATTTAACCATTCCCCAGACAGTGAAGTTAACAAAAATCAAAACCAAAAAAATAAAAAAAAATCCAATTATTCCACATTGCATCATAAATAAGTACCAGAGGCTTAGACATCTTGACAAGACAAAAAGGTCCACCTTAAACCTAAATATGGCTGAGCATTCAGTATTGTCATATGGCTACAACTTTACTTTTTGTATCATTCTATCTTATTAGCAAGTTACATTTCTAGGTTAACATTTCTACCAAATATGGATATGAAAATTTATTTTTAATAAGACAATGTTGCAAATTATGGTCAACCAACATCTTTCACCAAATATTTCAAGCATAAAAAAATGAGAATCTTTATAAAAAATATACAGAGACACCACAAATTGGTAGGTGCCCATAACATTAAAAAAACTGGACTCTTAGGAGTGGTCTTTCAGCAGCATATCATTTTAATTATAACCATTGCCCAGTACAGGAAAAACTAACAAGTGCTTTTTTTTATTTTATATATATTTTTTAAAACGCATCATTGCAACATTGTATTCTTGATAATTTAAGTATAACAAACTATGAGTAAATGAATGATACATGCCTAGAAAGTATAATGATTTATACTATCAGTGGCCACTGGACTTGGGATAGTCCAAGACCTTGATCTAGATTTTGACCTAGACCTAGACAGTGATCTTGACTGAGATTAGGATCTAGGTGGTTCTTTTTTCCTTGATTACTTTTCATATCTTGAGCCAGACTTATAATGTGTTTTGGAATCTGTGTTAGAGGTGCCTCCTGCTTTGGTGTGAGATGCAGACCTAGAACATGATTTAGTCTTCATTTCTTTCTTGGGCTGGGACTTCGACCGTGATCTTGAATTGGATTTAGATCTTGAAAAAGATCAATTTTGGCGTTTGAACCTATCATTGTCAGAACGGCTTTGGCTATGCCGTGGTCTTCCAGTTGGTCTACAGTTTCTAGGACTGTAAGATCTCCTATAGTTGTAATCAAAAGAGCTACTACTTGATCTCCTCCTTTCATAACTTCGGCTTCAAGAATGTCTATATCGATCATAATCATCTTATTATGAAGAGCTGTATACATTCCTCCCTTCCTTGGCTTTCATTTTGCGCCACGCCCAGTCCTGTCCAGCAGGAAAAGACACAGCACCAGGATTCTTCTGTGGTAATTGACCAGGTCCTTTATTGTTACAGATACTTCTTGCAGTAGTAGCCCCTTGCAGTAGTTCTTCCTACTCTCCCAACCTGTGCAGCCAGTTTTAAGCTCAAGTCCTTCACTCAGCTAATGCCGCGTGGGCCTTCACCATAGGGCCACGCACATGGAAGCAAGCTAGTCAATTAAGCACATCCCATGGATGGAGTTAATTATTACTAGAAGCATTCGCCATCAGGAAGGCGGGGAACAGGAGCCAGCGCCATCTTTAAGGTGCGGCAGCTCCCAACACATTTGATTTGGTATCTTCCGATCCCCCTGTGTGAATTGTATTTTAATTTGATGCTGCCCACAAATCCATTTTCTGTCCAAATTATGTAAAGCATCTTCAGAATCACAAACATCCTCAAATTGAACATATGCAAATACTCTTGGATGTCAAGTGTAGAAATCAAGTGGAACATAAACATCTACTATTTGACCATAAAGACCAAATTCTCGATATAAATCTTCAGATCTGGTGTCCTCAGCCACGTTCCTGATGAACAAAGAGCTATGTTGGGGCAGGGGCAGATAGCTGGATATGAGGGCAGTGGGAGTCTAGGCTGGCAGGCACTAACAGACTCAGTGAACTGTGGCTCCAGAGGCACACTCACAGACACTCCCTGAGCCAGAAGGCTTCGCTATGGCAACTGACTCTTCTTGTGAGACTTTGCTCCCACCTCCACTCCACTCCCCCACCTACCTTGCTGCAGCAGCACTGGCACAGACTGAAATGTTCCATATCAATTCATAAAAAACTTACTCAAGGATGAATCTTATGTCTCCAGTCACTTAGAGCAATTTAGGAAAGATCCACTGGTTCACCTCACCCAAAACACTGAAACACCCAGCATCAAATAAGAGTAATGTCACAAAGCGAGGCTCTAGCATCCTGGACAGCCTTGCAGGATTTCAAATGGGTTCATAATCTTGGTATTTCAGAAGAAGACAGAAGTAAGAGTTAACAAATCCCCCTTGAGTACCAGTGTACTACTCTAGGGAAATGAAACATCATCCCACTGAAACCTATGTGGTGCTGTAAGAGCAAAAGACAAGGAACTATCTCAATGCTTTCTCTCAAAGGAATAAGAGATAAATGCAACATAAACTAAGTTTCTTTGTAGTCCACATCAAAGAAGTTGAGGACTATCAACAAAAATATGACTCTGTAATAATAATTGAGTTATATAGCCCTGAGTATTATCCTATTTGAGTAAGAGATTAAAGGTAGATCTTCCTAAACACACAAATACAACCTTCTCAGGCTATACAATGTCATGTTTATGTATGCTTTCTGGACTGAACATGTGGAATTGGATAAAAAGTTGGTGAGCTCTGTCCTGGGAAATACCATTTCTCTATATAGCAACAATTGCTAAAGAAAGAGTTGATCTGGGGGAGAGGGGAAGTAGTGGGATCTAGGAGGAGTAAAGTGGAGGGAAACGGTGGTCAGGATGTATTGTAAGAGAAGAATCTATTTTCAATTTTTAAAAGAGGGGAAATGAAGGCCATGCACTTGAAAGAAAATGAGGAGAGGCATATGAGAGGGTTTGAAGGAAAAACGGAGTGGCAGCAATGATATGATTAAATAATAATCTCAAAATAATTAAAAAATCTTTAAATAGTGAATCTCATTGAATCAGAGTATTTGCCTAGAATGTGTAAGATTAAGTTAAATCCCCAGAGGTATAAAACAAGTATAAGTATATACATAAATTAAATCTGACCTCCTAGCACTTCAGTGAATTGTAATAGAGAAAAAGTGACAAGAGAAAAAAAGCATGACTCTGAAGTATTAAAATACTATAAAATCCAGAGTCACAGAGTCATGAGAAGAAGATAAGAAAATCTAGCACACAATACCTGGTCATTTCAGCATCTTGTCCTACAGACAAATAGGTAAAAGTCTTTCATGAGCTGTTGTATATCTATAGAATAGAAAATAAGCAATTATCCTAGAATCTTCTTCCTCAGAAAACAAGAGTTAAATGATGTGTACAGTCAACTTCACAACACTTCAGTGACTTCAGTAGACTAGTCTACATCCCTAGCAAGGCAAAAGTGAAATAGAGCTAAAACAGTGTTATAGATAAAAACAAAAAGCTAAAATCTCACTGGAGATGTACTTTTAAAAATGCTATAGGGGAACTTCTACAGCTGATAAACATCTTCAGCAATGTAGCAGGATACAAGATTAACTCAAAGAAATCAGTAGCCCTTCTATACACTAAAGATAGAAGAGTTGAAAAAGAAATAAAGGAAACATCACCCTTTATAATAGTTGCAAATAGCATTAAATACCTTGCAGTAACTATAACCAAAGAAGTAACAGACTTATTTGACAAAAATTTTAAATCACTGAAGAAAGGAATTGAAGAAGATATCAGAAAATGGAAAGCTCTCCCATGTTCCTCGATAGGTAGGATCAATATAGTAAAAATGGCAATTCTACGAAAAGCAATCTACAGATTCAAAGCACTGCCCACCAAAATCCCAACACAATATTCTTTGGATCTTGAAAGAACAATACTCAACTTCATTTAGAATAACAGGAAAGCCAGGATTGCCAAAAACAATGTTGCTCCACAAAAGAACCTCAGGAGGCATCATCATCCACAACTTCCAATTATATTATAGAGCTATAGTAATAAAAACAGCCTGATACTGGCATTAAAACAGATATGTGGATCACTGGAATCAAATCGAGGATCTGGGCATTAACCCAAAAACCTATAACACATGATCTTTGACAAGGAGGCCCAAAATATTCAATGGAAAAAAGGTAGTGTCTTTAACAAATGGTGTTGGCATAGCTGGTTGGTAGTGTGTAGAAAAATACAAATAGATCCAAGTCTGTCAACCTGCACAAAACTCAAATCCAAGTAGATCATAGACTTCAACATAAACCAAGCCACACTGAACTTGATACAAAAGAAAGTGGGAAATACCCTTCTACGAATTGGCACAGGTGACCCACTCCTAAATATAACACCAGTGGCACAGATACTAAGACCAACAATCAATAAGTGGGACCTCCTGAACCTGAGAAGCTTCAGTAAAGCCAAGGACACTGTCAATAGGACAAAGCGACAGCCAACAGAATGGGAAAAGATTTTCACCAACCCTACAAGTGATAGAGGATTGATCTTTAAAATATATAAAGAACTCAAGAATCTAGAGCCCAAAACCTTGTATTCAAGCTCAATACAGTCAAAAAATGGGGTTCAGATCTAAAAAGGGAATTCTCAGCAGATGAATTACAAATGGCTGAAAGGCACTTGAAAAAGTGCTCATCATCTTTAGCCATCAGAGAAATGCAAATCAAAACAACTTTGAGATATCACATGACACCTGTCAGATTGGCTAAGATAAAAGACACAGATGACAGCCTATGCTGGAGAGGTTGTGGAACAAGGAGAATACTCCTCCATTGTTGGTGGCAGTGTAAGATTGTTCAGCCACTCTGGAATGCAGTATGGTGGTTTCTCAGAAAACTGGGAATCAATTTCCCTAAGTATCCAGCAATGCCACTTCTGGGTGTATACCCTAAAGACGCACAGTCGCACTCCAAAGGCATTAGCTCAACTATGCTCATTGCAGCATTATTTGTAATAGCAAGAACCTGGAAACAACCTAGATGCCCCTCAACTGAAGACTGGATTAACAAACTGTGGTACATCTGCACAATGGAGTACTACTCAGCAGTAAGGAAAAATGGTATCCTAAAATTTGCAGGCAAATGGATGGATTTGGAGAATATCCTCCTTAGCGAGGTATCACAAACTCAGAAAGAGAATCAAGGGATGTACACGCTCATTAGTGGATTCTAAACAAAAAAGCAACAAGCAAAGCATGTCCAAGCTGGAAACCACAACCACTGAACAGCTTTGGATCTGAAACACCTTGGACTGACACCTTGGATCCCACTCCCTCTTGAGGAACACCTGACTCAGTCTCGATGTTGGGGGGAGGAAAATGTATCTGCCAGGAGTGGAGGCTGAACTGAACAATATTGGGACCTGGGGACCTTCTGCTCATGCTGGGGAGGAGATGAGGAGATGTGGAGAAAAGAGAGTGACTGGCAAGGGTGGGAGGGGGAAGGGACCTTGAATAAGAATATCCACAGATAGAAAATGTGACTTTATTTATAATAAAAAATTTTAAAAAACATAATACCAAAAAATGCTGTAGGGAAGTCTTCAAATTTAAGTGCAATTCTATAAACACAGTCATAAAAGTATATGACAACTAAAAACTCAGTGATAATAGTAAATACATATGCAAATGGAAACTATTCTGCCTCTACAATGTGGCATACAAATCATGTCAAATTATCTTGTGAACATAATAGAAAATTATTAACAATAGCTACAAATACATGAATTGCTAATGTAATCATAATACAAAACAATGTGAACTATGGTATCAGTAATGTAATTAATATGCATGCAAGTCCAAGCCAGACCAAATCTCTGTATGGACATGGGTGTTGGATATGAAATCTTCCTATCTCCACCCATGGAGCTGGCAATTAGTATCTACAGGGAAAGGGAGATATTGTTTACTCTCAGATCAGCTCTTGTCAGTCAGTTATGTTATAAGGCCACATAGCCAAGAATATCTCAGCTATAAAGATTGGTCAAAATGGCTTAAGAAAATATAGATGGAACTTAAGAGAGATATCCAGGTATTCCCTTTGGAAGAGAAAACTGAGATCATCTTAGCTAATGGGAAGCATAAGGAGTTGTGACCAAGAAGAGGTGAGAACAAATCATGAGAGAAGGAGATGGTTGAGTGAGAAGAACAACAAGAGGAAGAAGAAAAAAAAAGGTAGCTATCTTGATAGAAGAAGCTAATGTGGGGTTGGAAAAAGACCGGGTGCTAGGGTCACCTACAAGAACTCACAGGTTGTCCCTGCCTAGGTCTCCCACCAATAGTGGAGGGAGTGCCTAGACAGGACTTTCCCTATATTCAAATGAGTAGCCACCTCAAGAGCCATCACAGAACTTACATCCAACAATGAATAGAGGTAGAGGTAGAAATACATGGGTAAGCACTGGGCTGAGCAACTTGTGCAGTGGAGAGCAGAGGAGAAGAGTCTATATGAGCAAGGGGATAGGACTTATGAGGAAAGCTTTCACAGTGATGGCTGGCTGGAGCTCACTAAATTAACAACAGCCACTGGGGAACCACTGTCTTTAGAATAGTAAGTTGCCTTGACAAAAGGAATTTCAAAAACAGTGTCACATTGACTCTGTTGTGTAGTTTTAGTATTTTTTAATCTTATGAAAATATATAAGGAAAAGGAGCAAGCTGAGCAAGGAAAAATTAAAAAATGCACAGTTCAAGGAAAAGAGGGCATGAGAAAATGGAATGAAGTCAAATCCTTTGTTCAAGAAGATAAACAGAAGATGTCTGATGTTAAATGGAAAAAAGCATGTGGTGTCCTCAAGGAAAGATACTACCAAGCTAAGATTCCAACTTGTGAAAAGGAATTAAAAGCTTACAGCCAGGTGTGGTGGTGTATGCCTTTAATCCCAGCACTCCAAAAGCAGAAGCTAGCATGTCTTGAGTTTGAAGCCATCCAGGTCTACAGATCAAGTTTCAGGACAGCCAAACTTAGGAAATGAAGGAAAGCATTGAGAACAGAAAGCTGAAATATATGTAATTGACCAAGTTGGAAGAGGGATGTTCTACCCCAGGAAGCATTAGAACTTGGCAGCTTTTGTCATATGGTTCTGACTATAGAGTGAATGACTGCAGAAAAGGTTTATAGACTGTCCTTCAGCAACTAAGGAAAGCTCCCAAAGCCATACATGTGTCAAGGTGTCCCTGCATGGGGGCCTAGAGAGGTGTCTTAACTAGGATAGGGTTTAATATTGTTGTTAAGTGATACGATGACCATGGCAACTCCTATAGAAAAAAAACCATTTAATTGGGAGTGACTTGCTTACAGTCTGAGATTCATTATTATCATGAAGGGGAGTATAGCAGTATGCAGGCAAACATGGTGATAGAGTTGAGAGTGCTATATCTTGCAATCAACTGGAAGTCAACTCACTGTCACACTGAGGGAAACTTGAGAAAAATCAACCTCAATGGCCACCTCCACAGTGACATACTTCCTCCAACAAGGCCACATCACCTAATAGTGTCATTCCTTTTAATAGCCATTTTCTTCCAAACCACCACAAGGGGCCATTGTATGAAGCTGTAAAGATAACCTTGGATTGCCTTGGAGAACCAAAAATGTTAGCTATGTCTGAGTCATGGGATTCCTATGGTGATATGTAAGTGGTGACCTATGCCAGCAGATCTGATTTTAAGGCCAGCTTGGTTTATAGAGGGAGTTCCAGGCTCTCAGGCAGTCAGTGGTGGTACCTTGCCTCTAATCCCCTATCTCCAGATACAGAGATTTTTCTGTTTCTATGAGTTCAAGGTTAATTATCCAATAGTAGTAGCCCATGCCTTTAATTTTAACCTGGATATTAAGGAATAACAAAGAAATAAATACACAGAAATAAACTACATAATGCTTTACTAATTTTAAATTTTCTCAGTGCTAATGAGAAAGGAACAACAGCTGCTGAAAGGTATTGGATTATAGAAAAAACAGCTAAGCTAAATCAGCCTATCTACTTCAAAGATGTACTGACCTCAGAATAGAAGCCAAGATATGTGCTACTTTGGGGAAGGGGTTTTGATTTTGTTTCCACAGGTGAAGAAAAGTTATGAATACCACCAAAATTAATAAAGACTCAATTTGAACCAGAAAATAATAATCAATGAAAATATTTATGAAATAAGAATCAATGGCTCATTCACCCATATTACAGTTCTTTAAGTTGTAAGAAAAACAAAGGTTTGGGGCAGATTTTCATTTTTGTCTTTACAGAAAACTCAAAATACCCATATTCAAGAAGTCAAAAGACCTTGGACATCTAAACATCTAAAGCAGAAGGGAAGCTGTCCAGAAAAATGTACAAGCAGAATATTAGACACATTGGTACCAGCACACTCTATAGACTAAAATCTAATTGTTTAACCTCTATATATCTTTATTTGTAAGTTGAAGTCTCAGTTTAATTAAAATTTAAAGCTGGCATTAGGGTTAGAGTGTGGCTCTCTCCTTCTCTAAACTGAAGCATATTTGTTAAAGGAAAATGCCAAATCTCTATATCATATCAGAAGAGCAACCTGATATGGGACAGAAGAATAACTTAAAGTAAAATACTATTATATTGTAACTAATTCTATACTGGATAAATACTTATATATTTAGCTTCCTGTACATTGTGTTGAGTTTTAGTCTTTTATCAGTTTTCTGCAGTGATCCATGACAATGCCTAATTGCAAACTTGAAATATCCAAAAGGAAGACGGGGCTCACAAGGATGATTTCACATGGACTATGACAAAGCCACTAGGCTGACAAACACCAACCAAAGATCAGAAGTGGACTACAAACTTCTCAGGACAACTTTGAGGTGGCTAGCTGATATGAACCAGGTTCACAGACTACTCTAACCAGGACTTGAGACAAGCTGTGCACTTTCCTATTATGCAGAGACTGGAGAACAAATGATATACCTACTTATTTCAGGACTTGACAATTAACAAAACTTTCCTTTTCAGCATCCTCTAAAGATGTCATCACCTCCAGACAGCAGGAAGTAAACTGAAGAACATAGTACCCACATTCCTAAGAGGTGGGGTGGGTGGTATTTGGTTTTTCAGTGGGTTATGGATGATTGTCACTGCTTAGGGTAACGGGCTAAAAATTGTTATTGATTATGATAAGAAATAAAGATGAATAATAGATATTAGATTCAGATTTCTTGTCTTAAAAAAGAAAAAAGGAGGACGCAGATATGATAGGATGTAAGGGTAGATTATTGAATCTACTTTTAAAAAGAAATTAGGCAGAATCCCAGCGCTCTCTGGAGCAGGGGCAGGTAAACTCTGTCCCTGACCACATACACAGCTCCTGCTGAGGGAATTTGCACGGCTCCCACCATGACCTTGAACTGAGCGAATCAACAACCGCAGGGGTCTCTGAAAGACAGAATCAGACCCTGACCAGAAAGGTGACAGGAGGCATACAAACCCGAGTGCCACAACTGACCAGGACCCATCTAATCATGAACCACTGAAGCCATGGGCAAACGTCAATGCAAAAAATTACATAATACTAGAAAGGACAACATGGTAACTCCAGAAGAGAGTGGCGATCCTACAAATACAAGGCCTAAACTGACAAATGAAGAGGAAACAGAAGGAAGCAACACCAAAAATTCCTTTTTGATGTTCATCAAAGCTCTCAAAGAAGATATGAAAAAAAAGCATTAAAGAAATAGAAGAAAATACAAACAAAAAATTGGAAGAGATGAACAAATCTATGAAAGAAATATGCCAGGAACTAAAAGCTGAAATAAAAGCTGAAATAGAAGAAATAAAAAAGGCACAAAATGAGGCAAAAATGGAAATAGAAAACCTGAAGAAAAAAGCTGGAACTACAGATACAAGCATAACAAACAGAGTTCAAGAGATGGAAGATAGAATCTCTGAAGTGGAAGACTCAGTAGCTCAAATAGATGTATCAGTCAAA
>PVIH01028850.1:0-14551 GCA_004025045.1 Sigmodon hispidus | reverse complement strand
TTGGAGAATATCCTCCTGAGCGAAGTATCACAAACTCAGAGAGATAAGCAGGGGATGTACTCACTCACTAGTGGTCTCTAAACAAACAAACAGGAAAAAAAGCCAAACATGCCCAAGCAGCAAACCACAACCACTGAACAGCTTGGGATCAGAAACACCCTGGACTGACCCTTCAAACCCCAGTCCATCTATAGGAACATCTGACTCACTCTTGAGGGAGGGGGGACAAAACTGGATTTGGCCAGGAGTGAAGACTGATCCAAGCATTATTGGGCCCGTGTGACCATAGGACTGTCTGCTCCCTGCCCAGGGAGGGGATGGGGAGTTGCAGAGAAGAAAAATGATCAGATGTGGTGGGAGGGGGAAGAGACTTTCAATAAGGATATACAGGGATGGAAAAAAAAATTCAGAGGGAAAGCTGAATACAAAGAAAATATATGTGTAGTAATCTTATTTGCATTTCTACCCTTGATAAGCCATGCTTATAATTATTATCCTCTGTATAGTTATTGTTAACTCTTCGGCATTTTTAAATTCTTTTTACTGTTTTTTTGATAAATACAAAATAAAGAAGGAAAAAAAGGAAATAAATAAATAAACACAACAGTATGAATGAGTTGTGAAAATATTCATGTGAGCAATGAAGATTTTACACAAGAATGATGTACAGCAATAACATACAACAATTTGAACTTATAAAACTAATCTACAGTAGAAAATTCAGAAAAATGGACTCTGAGAGTTAGGGACAGGAATTTACTGAATAGAAATGACAACTTTCTGGGTGATATCCTTTATTTTGATAAAGATTTGGATTGACTAGTTAATTTTACATCTTTGCTTGAATTTACCAAATGGCATAATTATGATTTATGAAAGCACATACATTGAATTGTATGATAGTTTAACCTCAAGAGACAAAAATGCTATAAACCAATATTGAACTTCAGTTAGTGGTATGTATGCAGATGTACTTGAGGGAAAGTGAATTGGTCTCTGCAAATGGCTTTGGAACACACCCCAAAATGCCATGGACTGATGGATGAGCAAGAAAGTAAGTGCCCATTGCATAACCCAGCCACTGGATATATGATTATTTTTGGTAAAGTTTGTTCTACTTTTCTATGTATTTGAGTTTTTTTTATCTTAGAGGGAGAAAACTTAAACCAATTAAAAATGAGCTTAATTCAGGAGCAGTTTGTGTCTAGAATTCTGATAGCATCCCAACCTGAGTGGCCATTGTTGCTAGGCTACCTATTTAATACCTCCTCTTCTTTGCTGCCTGTCTTTAGAGTTCAGGGTTTTGGTTTTTTTTAATTACCAGTATTTTTATACAGACTTTTACCTGCAAACTTGCTCTGCCTACCGTTCTTGCAGTAGCTACAGATAACTTAGAAATGCATAATTGTTGAATGGACATTATTCAATTGTTACCTAAGGTTGCAAACATTTCCTTGGAAGCTACTGTGATTACTCTTGGTTTCACAGGGAGAGCATTAGGGACACTGAGTTTGATAAATTGACTAACAATACTCCCACTTTCCTCCTTCCTTACCCATCTCCTGAACTATATTGAATTTGTAACGACAGTACCTCTCATTTTTCCAATTGTATTATAAATGCAGGAAATATACATTCTTTGGACTTGGCATGCCCATCTTACAATCTCATTTAGCCAGAGGCTTGGCTGCAATTTGTCTGCAGCCTCACATGCTCCTGTGTGGGCTAGGCTGACACTGTACGACCTTCCTACCATTGCAATCTATTGCTCATGTTCATTACTCAGAATGCTAAGCATAGGTCAAAAGAGACTGCCAAGGGAACACTTCAAGAAGGTTCTTTCTGTTAGTTTGAAAAAAGAATGCTGTCTTTGATATTTTGTGTAGGGCAATGAGAAATAGGTGAATGTACATGTAAACTTTCGCTTTGATGCAAGGGATTACATAAATGAACTCCTGCCATAACATGGGAAGTTGTTTCTACCAGAAGGTTTAGTTGAGACAGAGGGCACTAATTCATTTGATATGATCTGGGCCAGAGTCACTTGAAGAGCAAGCTGCTGGCCCACATCTCAGTTTCTAAGGTAATCACAAATCATTTGTGCTGACATTTAAGATCTGACAGTCAGCGTTGACCTTGGAATGAAAGCCAGGCTTCAGCAAAGATAGCCAAGTTCATTTGCATTAAGACCTGAAAACAGGGTTGAACTTCTGTCACAGTAGCCAGACTGCAGTATATTGGTTCAGTCAACAAACATTTATTGAGGGCCTAGTATGGTACCAGGCTCTGTTATTTCTCCATAATTCTGGTCATCTGCTGGGCTCCAGGACTTTATGGCTAGCCTTTTCCCCATTCTTCCAGGTGTTTTTTTCACCTCTATTTTCTCATTGAGTGAAGCAGAAAGTTTCTTCTGATGGCTCAGATGCAGATATTTAATGATTGTGAGTAGAGCATAGAAATGCCTCACCTGAAAGCCTCTATGAAGATAGCAGGACTCTAGCAGTGTGCTTGGGTTCTTCTTAGTCTGCAGCTGCTAGCTCCCTCTAAAAAAAATCAAGTGGGGCTTGGTGGTGCCAATGCAAGGGACCATCAGGCCCAGGGAATAGATTCACTTCCTTGCTGAAATATTTAATTTTGAATAACTATCTTCAACTGTTGAGTCAGCTGGTGTTCTTACATATACATATCCCTGGCTCATTTGGGTGGTGGGCAGTTTTCTTCATGCCTGTGAGCCTAAGTACTGTATCTTAAATAGACTTAATTATTGGTTATTAGTTATTGGTTAATCTGTACTCACTACACTTAAATATGGAGGCAGGAAAATGGTAAGTTCAAGATCATTTTGGACTGCATAGTAAGACTGAAAAAAAGAAAGCTAGTATACTTTTACCCTGAATTGAAATCAAAGTATGTGTAAGTATATATGTCTTTCCTGATGTGAACAAATTAAATGTGTGTTTGTGCGGAATGCTCTTCTAATTGAAAAAGATGAGCAATTCAACATAAAAACATTGACAATCATCAAACTTCAGAGGTAGCAATGATGAAATATTGCTCTTTGTATTAGTTAGTTTTTGTGTGTAACAAATCAACCCCCAAATGTTAAAGAAAAATAACTGTTGAAAGTTCTATAGCTTCTGTTTGGGTGACATAATGCTAGAGTATGTGGATTTGTAATTTGCTGTTGGGACAGATACAGATAAATGAAAATAAAATACTTTTTACAAGTCCACGTAATTAGTAACAGAGAAAAAAGTATTTCGGGACCCTGATAACTCTTTAATTTTTTTGATTTGTTACATACTCTGGATCTGTGTTCTCTTTTATTTTGATTGCTCACTGACAAATTGTGGGGTAGGGGACACCAAGTGTATCTTGTGGAATTTCTAAGAGTCTATGGAAAACCATGTAGCAAGGAACTTTATGACTTAAAAAGAAGAAACAATGTGTAGGCAAACTATGTCAACACCAAGTAATCTGGAAGACAACTTCTGTGAAGCTTGTTCAAAGGGAAGCCATGTCTTCCTGGACAATGCTTTGTTTCTATAGATGACTTCCTAATCTCATACTTGTTGGACTAATGGACAATTTTGTCTTTGTTAGGAATTATTTATATACCCAATTTCAAGATGCCTAGAAAGGTTTTAAGATTGGAATTATAAGCCCTAACTACAAGTGCCTATCCTCAGGGATTTACAAACTCTGTGTTTAGCCCTGAGTACTTTGTATAAACTATCCTACTGATTCCTTGTGGTATCTCTACATTTTGTTTCTATTTCATACATATGCCTATTTTATAGAAGAAGATCTGTGATTTTAAGGGCCCAATCAATTGTCTTGCCAATGGAGTGACTGGGAAATAGACTAGAATGGGACTGACAAGTTTTGGGACTTAATCCTAATCCCTGTTGCTGTAAGGTCATAACAAAGTAGAACCCAAGAATAAAATATTTGTATATATAACACTAATGAGGCTTTCCCTTCTGAGATATTTTTCTGTCCTAGCAAACATTGGCTATCTCACCAACTCTCATGTCTTCAGAAATGGCAGGCATTGTGTCTAAAGGAACTGAGCTTAGCAGATGTCCAACTCAGCATAGGCCAACAATTATTTCTTTAAAAAGATGCTATGGATGAACTGGGATAAAGAAGAACCCCTAGTTCAAAATTTTTTAGATTCTGATATGCCCTGGAAGTCTTCTTAAAATATAAGCTGAATATTCCATGGGTGTGCATTAGATTCTGCATTTCTGTCAAGCTCTCACATGATTTTAATGTCTCTGATCATTGTGTCATAGTTGAAATCACAAGGCATCAGTGAACATGTACATGCTTCAGTAAACTTTATACCTCAGTTTTTTTCTCCTGTAAAATTTTGTTAATCAAAGTATCTCCCTCAAAGGACTATTATAATAAAATGAGTACTTAAAATGGAGCATTTTCTATAGTAAACAATGCTATTTACCACTATAATTATTCTTTATGCCTACACACTTGCCTTTCTGAGTTTTATTCTAGCTTACAACCATAAATATCTGAAATTTCAAACTATAGTAGTCTGGCCTTTCCCCTCTGATTCTAGCATATCCGTTGTGGTGGTGAATCCAGACAGTCCTTATCCTTTCTCAGTACTCCTTAAATATGTGGGAAATTCAGCCAGGCTGCCTCTGATGCCTACCTTTCCGCCCTGCTGTGACTCTCCCTCACATGCTCATGGGATCAAGAGGGTCTTGAGTTGTGGATCCTAAGGTGAGTAAATGACTCATGGACACTGGTTGCAGAAGCGATTAATGTATTTTTTTAAGAGCATCCTCTTTAGTTTCTGTGACAGCAAGTTCCTGGGAGGATAGAGGTTAAGTAAGAAAGAAGGAAGGAAAGGAGGGAGGGTGGAGGGAAGGAATAAAGGAGGAAGGGAGGGAGGAAGTAAGGAAAGATGGAAGACTGGCTCCTGAATGTATCTTGCTTTCTTTCTCACATTGTGGTTTCTTCCATATGACCTCATCATGGCTACCTTTACCATGAGGACCTCAGCAGATACTCAAGAGCCCTTGAGCATATAGCCTGTAAAATGATTAAATAAAGAAAACTCTCTTTATAGGTCTTTCCTGGAGTATTTTGTTGCATAAACAGAAAATGGACTGATGGTTAGTATAGCACATCCAGCTTTAATCTAGCACTGTCAGTACTCCAATTCTTAGGTGTCTTATTCTTGCAAGAGATCTCTTTGTATCCAGACCACTTAATATCTTAAGGCCTTTAATGTCAGGGAAGTCATAGAACAGAATTCAAGAAACCATACTTTGAAGTCAGAATATCTGAGTTCAAAACTCACTCTACCATTTATTAAACTTATGACATATTAAAGATCCATTTATTGTCTTTATCACTTTATTTCCTCAATGAAAATACAAGACAGTACTAGAGATTTTATGAGCTTGTTAGAAGTGCAAGATGGAAAAATCCTTGCAAAACAGGTTAGCATCATGCCTGACACATAATAGATGCTTAGCAATGGTTATGATTTCTACATTTGTATTATGCAACTGCGAGGTCAGCTTCCTTCTGCAGCTATCAAGACTTCTCCAGTTATCAAGACAAATAGTGCTGTCATCTTCCTGCCTGTGTCCCTGCCTTTCTATAATCCCTAGGCTTTAAGCCTATGGAACATCAGAAGTAGAATATTTGGAGCACCTCCACTCCCAGTCATCTCCAGTCCCTGATCCTACACACCAGCAATCAGTAGAGAGGTTTATTAAGGGCTTTTACTAGCCCATCTTTGTCTACTGACTGGACCAACAATAATCAGAGCATACAATCTTGTCAAAAGCCTGAAAAGAGGTCACCTTTTCTATTTGGAGCTTCGAGAAACTCATTGAAGCAACTGCTGTCCTAACATCTCTATCCCCTTAATTACAGTGTGGATGTATGACATAAGGAAGGAAGGGGATGTCTTGGAAGGGCAGCAGTCATGAGGGTTAAGACCTTTATACACGTTATTAAAATCCTTGAAAAAGTTAGTGTGGGCAGGACCAATTTGCAAAATGGGGTTGTATTTATTCCACACGGTTATGAATGCAGTTCAATATATTTGTAGATGACAATGTCATATATCAGTGACAAAAAATGGGACACCTGCAAACCTAGAGCGATCCCATTCCCTCTCCTGACTATGTATGGGCACCACAAGAAAGTGCCATTTGTGCAATAATTAGGGTATTACAGTGAGCCAAAGATGCTACTATCTTGATCTTTAGCTCCTTGTTCTCCTGAACTATGAGAAATAAAGTTTTGTTATGTCCAGGCCACCCACCAATACTCTTTGAGGAATCAGTTCTCTCCATCATGTGGGTTCTAAGGATCGAACCTATTTCAACATGCTTTCACAACCAGCACCTTTACCTGAAGAACCATCCCATGTTATGTATAGCTTTTGTTATAACAGCCCAAGGAAATAAGACATTCAGCTATTGCTGAGGTATATTTTTGTATACTAAATAAGAGGAGACAGGGGCTAGTGAGAAGTATAGGGAGAGCTGGAGGGACTATCCTAGGAGGGATTCCCTGATAGGCATTAGTGACCTCTGCCCTCCATGAAAGCAGCTATCATCACCCCAATCTTCAGACCTGGACGTCATGTCTACTCTACTCTCCAGTTGACACACTGTGTTTTTAATTTTATTTTACTTCATGTTGTATCTGGACACCTGGAGGCAGGGTATACACACAACACAGCTGGGACAAGTCATGATTTAAAGTTGCCTGGAGCCCCAGAAGGACAGTGTGACTTGCAAAGCTGTTCCTTGTACTAGGACCAAAGTCACTGCAGTGAGCCTATGTGGGTGCTGGGTGCTCCCGTGGTGAGGAGGTGGAGTAGGGCACTTACAATGAGTTCATGGTGAATTCTACGAACAAAGTCTAGAAAGTAGTAGAAATGGAGAAGTAAAATGGAGAATTCATGCTATCCTGTGATATCCCAGGCTATGGGAGAGGTTGGAGAGCTGGAGTCACTGTAAGGTAGTATAGAAGAAGCACAGAGGGCTGGGATGAAAGGATGGGGATGATGTGGCTGTAAGTCACTTATGGTTTCTTGTGACTCAGGATCTTTATTCCCAGGGTTGTTAGAAGGCTTACAGAAGGTTATCTTGTGAACTTTGCTGTCACTCAAGAAGTACATGCTCCTAGCTCGTTCCTCCCCTGCAAGTGGAAATACTACCCTGACATGACCATGGCAAGGTGCTGAAATGAAATTTCAGGACTATTAGAGCAGTCATGACAGGGACTGTGCCCTGCTTTACACCTCTGCTGAGTTGCTCTCTGAACTGATTGGGTGCCAGGGATCTAAGTAGCAGGTGGGGTCTGGGAGTGCTAGGAGAGAAGAAAGACTGGAGCTTGGAGGAATGAAGTTTGATAGGAAAAGCATTCCTCTTTTCAGAGGGGAAATTAAGCTGAGATTCAAGAAGAGGAGAACGGAGTCCTGGGCCTTGCACTAAAAGACAATGTAAAGAGTTTCTATTGGAATCTACTTTTGTAGACTATAGTGCACAACAAAGTGTACAATTGGCATAATGATTCATACATTATTTTATGCTTTGAAGTCACTTTCTTTGACATTAGTTGCTCAGTCATTCAACAAACGTTATTGAGTGTGTAGGTTGTGCCCAACACTCATTATCTTGGGTATTTGTCAATAGCACTCTTCCATTGGTTCTCCTTGGGGAGTCTCCTTGTCTTTTACTAATGTGGATAATTAGAACAAACCCTAATTTATTTTATTCCAACCAAGCCTTAGGAAACTTCCATTTGCATTCCTTTCCTTCACTCTTGCCTGACTGGTTAGCTAGTTGTGGAGAGTTAATCCTGTTGGTTAATGGACTGTGGAAAGCAGTGAAGGTCACGGTGTCAATCCCCTGGAGCTGATTTCCCTCATTGCTTGCAGACACTGCATTTCTTTCTCCACCTCCAAAATGAATGCTCCTTCCTTCCATATGACCTTTGCACAATTTCTTCACGTGGCTATCTGCCATCTTGTCTCAAGTTACTGAGATTTAATGTCATTTTTCAGCCAAGCTTTTGTTTAACCTTCATAACCTGGTTAACTACTGCAGTTTACAGCCTGATGGAACCTTGTACTTCTGTAGATTGACATCTATTACTATTCATAATTATATATTTATTAACATTACTAACTGTACTAATTTATTATCATTACTAATCAATTATACTAATTGATAAGTTTCATTTAAACCAGTTAAGGTATGTTTAAGCTGCATGCAATAAAATACTTGGCTGATTGCAGTTGAAATGTAAGAGACTTATTTGCCTTTTATAATAGAATAGGCAGTCCAACCTATTGGGGGTTCTATCCTGAAAAAGTGCTTGTTATTCTCTAGTATCTCTGCCACCTATGGAAGTATACTTAACCCTCATGATTACAAGATAACTGCTACTACTCCAGGCACTGTGTTCATATTCCTGTTAAAAAGAAGGAAGAGGAAAAGTGATTAATGTGTATGTCTCCTTGGCCAGGACTGGGGCACTGGGGCACATGATCATGCCTTGTAGGAAGAATTCAAAAGAATGAAATTGCCTTTTTGTTGTTGTTGTTTGTTTTTATTTGGGGTTTATAACTTATGCAGCAAAAGCAAGCCTGAGAGAGGCAGTAAATCACCTGCAGTAGAGCAGCCCGTAGTGCTTTCCATATGTCTTAACTACTTCAAAGCTAAAGATGGAAGGGGGCATGTTCCTTTCCTTCTCCTTGCACAGTGCCTAGTATGTTGCAGGCATACTGTTGAATGTAACTTATTGTTAACTGTAAATAACAATAATAATAATAAGTGAATTCTTACAGAAAGTATTTCCCACGCTAACCTGTTGTAGTTTGTGTGTGGAATGCCCTTTGGAGGCTCATGTGTTTGAACACTGTCTCCGGATATGGTCCTATTTTGAAATAGTGTGGAGCCTATAGGACATGGGAACTGGATGACAGAAGTAGGTCAGTATGAGCAGGCCTTGAAGTTTATCCCTACTTTTGTTTCCTGTTCTCTCTGCTTCCTTGTCCTCCATGATACAGTGACTTCTGCTACATAGGCCTTCCTACTTACCAGATCTATTTCACTGTGATGTGCTGAAATCTCCCTAAAACTGTGAGCTACACTACAATATACCTTTCTTCTCTCATCTTGTCTACGTCAGGTGTTTGGTCACAGAGATAAGGGAAATGGGTAGCACAGATCTTAAGAGGGACCACAGGAGAACAGTTGGATTAGTGCCAGGTGTGGCAAGAGTTTAATAGAAACCTTGAGGGACTAAACAATCTGAATATTATTTGCACATGGATTAGAAGAAGGTGCCCTTCCTTGGACCATATTACTGTCATATAGTGAAAGATTGCCATAATGAAAGTCCAGAATTATCATGTCTTTGATGTGAATACTGTCCCTTCACATGGAATGAGGTAATTCACTAAAAATTCCACACAGTCCCATGAAGCCACCCTGCTTCACAAGTAAGTTGGGTGGCTGCAACGATGGAAAAGCTGACATACTTGACTTCCAAAGTCTAGAAGTTATGTGTTTCTTAAGTCATGATGCTGAAAATTGCATCAGAATAGGTGATACTTAGTCTGAGAAAATAGGCATGTTGTAAGAAGACCAGAAGGTGTTTGGATCTTCAATCTCCATTTGCTAGGATAATCAATTAATGCTTCTAAATTTTAGTTTCCTAAGTTTTAACCAAAACCAAGAAATCCAAATTGAAAACTTATTGAGAATTTGATACTTTAATGAACACAAAAGGAAAACACATAAGCTGTGGTTACCATGAAATGAGAACAGGATATAGGCACCCAGTGACTCATCTCATCTTTTTTCTGTCTTTCTCAAGGCATTGACCTTGCTTATGTCATTTCATTTCTGTGGTGCTCAGTCTACTCCATACCTCTTTATATGTGTGCTGTTTCCCTTATTTCTGTGACCAAACATCTGACATAGATGAGATGAGACAAGAAAGGTATATTGTGGCTCACAGTTTTAGGGAGATTTCAGTCCATCATGGTGGGGTAGACCTAGTGGCAAGAAGGTAGAAAGACTATGTAGCAGAAGCCACTGTATCATGGAGAACAAGGAAGCAGAGAGAGCAGGATGGAAACAGAAGTAGGGATAAACTTTAAGGCCTGCTCATACTGAACTATTTCTGCAAGGCAGGCCTCATGTCCCAGAATCTACTGCTCAGGATAGCTGAGGATTAAATATCATAATTGCTGTTCAGTGCATGTTAACCAGAAATTTGAAGGCAATTGGTTTTATATCATACTGTGCTTTTTGTTATTAGTATTAAACCAAAATATTTGCTTAGAGCAAGGAAAAGCATGAAATGAGATGAGAATAGGACCTCTGGGACTTTGTGAAGGGAATGGAGAATGGAAAAAGAATGATTTGGCATATTTTGTTGACTGTAAATCTGTTGTAATGTCTTTTCCCTTCTCTACCCTATACTGTTCTCACTCTTGGTTGAATTACATACTGCCCCTACTGGTTTGTTGCTGTAGCTTCAAACAAATTGGCCAATGCATTGATTTTTATAAAAGTTCACATGACTGATGTGAAAGAAAATGGCCTCCATAGGCAGTTGCACTATTAATATGTGTGATCTGGCTGGAGAAGATGTGGTCTTGTTGGAGGAAGTGTGTCACTGTGGAGGCAGGTTTTGAAGTCTCATATATGCTCAAGCCATGGCCAGTGCAACAGATCACTTCCTGTTGCCTGTGCAAGATGTATAACTTTCGGCTACCTCTACTTGTCTACTTGCACACTGCCATGTCCCACCAGGATGATAATGAACTGTAAGCCAGCCACTTAAATTGACAAGGTAGGAAGGAACCCAAATGTAAGAACCAGCAAGATACATGGGCAGGGTGGAATTAACCAAAGAAAATCTTGACTTCTACAGGCTCTGGTTCTCAGCTCTTCTTTCTCCTCGGAATGAGATCTGTAGACACTAGACAAATATGTTATGATTCTGCAACAGTGGAACAGGTAGACTTAATTTCATGGAGCAAGCGATTAACAGAATGTTGGTTCTAGGGCTGTGGAACAGCACACTGTCTCATACACAGTCTCCTAGAGCTGGACCAGCCTGACTGAGTAGTAACATTTTATCCTGTCTTTTTCACCATGCATCTTCTCTTCCCCAAGCACTGTATCCCTCCCCTTAATCTCTTTGGGCTATAGAGTTATGGGAGAGACAAGATTATATTTTGGCTTCATTTCTCACATAACATTTCTCTGGAGTAAACAGTGCATCGTTTTCCTTCCTTCTGTCCAACCAAAGGCATTTAAGGAAACTGCTGAGGACCCAGTGTTCCTGGGCTTGCTTGCTATGTGCCTGAAACTGACATCTTTTGTGTGTGCTTCATAGTTTATGGCAGAGTGGTTACAAATCAGCTCCCATTCTGGTAACTAAATTTTATTGACTTTTTCCAGGGCCTGTGGTGGGACTGGTATGTCCCCTATTTAATTACTTCCTCCTTCTTGAGAGCAGATTGAGTTAAGCAGAGGATATGCAGGTGGCTCCAGGGCCAGAGAACTTCGAGTGGCCTTGGCTGGGTGGCTGAGTGGGGCTGGAGCAAGCACAGGCCTGGGGATGTAACAACCTGCTGGCGGCTGTGCGCTGTGGTTTTATAGCTGCACTGGGGACAATAACTGAACAGTGGGGCCTTTGGACTAATTTGAAGAATGCTTTGCATACATTCCAGCTGCTCACCATATGTCTGACCCATGTAGATAGGAGGGGCTTTCCCTGAGCTCTTGTTTCCTTCCCTGGAAGTCAAGACTAACGGAGCCGTTAAGTGCCCAGCTGGGGGTGTTTTGGAGGAAGAGCATGGGCCACAAAAGCTTCACATGATTTAATCATAACCCAAATACATTCCATGCTTTGCCAGATTTTTCCATTCCAATGACATTGTATCATTTCGTTCTCACAAAATTCCCTAAATGTAGGCTGAGGGGAGAATCCTTCATTTACAAATGAAGAGATTGAGATCTAGAGAGACAATAAACAAAAGCAGCTTTCTATGTATCAAGTACTATTTTAAGCATCTGGAAAATACTGATTTATTTCATACTTGTATCAGGCCAATGAAACAGCCATCATTACTCTCATTGTTGAAGGAGGTGAGCTCAGAGAAGTTGCTTAGCTTTTCTGTGGCCACACAGCTAATAAGGAGAGGAGCTAAGATTCAAAATCAAGCAGTCTGACTTCAGAACCTGTGTTTTCAGCCACTATACATATGTGCTACCAGCAAACTTGGCATTGATGGAACTGGAATTCCTACCAAACACCTGAAATTTACACCTTACAGGATTTTAGATGTGTACTCTTTTTTTCTGATATGGCTTAAAGTTCTTTAATTATTCACTGAAAATTATTTAAAGTTATTCATTTAAAGATATCCACTTAAAGTTATTTAATTAGCCCCACTCTCCTTAATTACCATTAAGTCAGAGGTCTACCCATTCCAAAGGAGCTGTACAGTCTCATGAAATTATACTGAGATCAGGCTTTGAAGAATACAGGTATCTGGGGTTTAAAAGGTTTCTAAATCCTGGCTGTCCAATGCAAAAGAGCACGTATTTTCTGTGTTCATTTTCTGGAAGAATGAGTGTGCTTCTCACTGGACTATTTGATTCTGTGAGCACTCCCAAGTTTCCCACATCCAGAATATGGGCCTCTCCTTGCTCTTCTGACTCTTGTTGCAGAGTGACTGTTAGTTAAAGGGAGCACTTAGCCCGTGGTGAGTGGAGCTAAATCACATGAAAGGCAGGGAGCTATGTGAGTGTCACAGTCTCTCTGGCTGCCCACGATGACTTTCTCACAAGAAACTAGGGAAAATTTTGCTTCATTTTCATTAGTATCCCAGTGAAAATCTTTGGGTATGTCTAAATGTAGGACAAACTCAATTTAGAATTGATGATGGTGACCAAAATGCAGGGGTATGACTATTATTTTCTTTTTGTTTGTTTGTTGACAAATTAACTCTGTAGCCAGGCATTGGACACCATGAAAGAAGGAACATATTACAACTGTGACAAAAAAAAAACCATGATAAGAATGTATGCATTAGAAGAATTTGTAATATAAGAACCATTTGGGGGGGGGCAACTAGTTTTAAAGGCTGGATTCTCCCATAAGTAGATTTTGCATTAAGGATTTGTATGCAAATAGTAGTTTTGGAGGTTGATTACAAAAATATTCATACAAATGAACTGGGAGGACGGCTTTGTGCTAGAGTGCCTCCCTAGCATGTATACTTCCTATGTTGCACCCACAGCACCACATGCCAAAACCATCATTGTTAGGGATTGGATAGTAAGATAGGAAAGAAAAGAAAGTCAATTTGTAGTATCAATTGTGGGCTGAAACCATGAGGCCACTGTGCTGGGGACCTTGGGTAGGTGGTGTGGGCTATGCCTTAGATCCTACTTGAGGGACAAAGAAGGGAGGATATTTAGCCATTAATTTGTTTCAGTCATTGGTTTGAGGTTGCTTTTATGTGTCTTAACTGACCAGCACTCAGGTTTCTCCCACTTATTGGCTAAAAGGACTGCATTTGTTAAGAATAAAATGATGTAAGTTTGCATGGGATCAGTGAGGATCAAAGGGCAAAGCACGGATGCCACCTGCCGCTATCTGCTGGACAAAAACGTTTACATGGAATCAGGAGACAAAAGAGAATATATTACAATTAGAACTCTCAGTTTGACGTGATAGAATCCCAAACCAACATAGCCCAAGAAAGCAAAAGAAATTTATATGAGTCATAAATAAAAGTCCATGGTAAAGTGGTCCCAGGCATAGCTAGCTCCAGCTGGCTATTGGTTTGGAGTTGCTCCTTATATGTGTATAGTCACCAGGACTCTGGCTTCTCCAACATGTAGGAGTAAAATAATTACACAAAGAATGCTATATTGAGGCTTGGCCTTCTGTATATCTCTCAGTACTTCTGTGTTGGTTTTCTTATCTGGATGGCAAAGAAGAGTGGAAAAAATTGTGCCTCCAGGCTTCTGAGGTCCATAGTCCTCCTGATCACAGAGGAAAAGAATGTATTCCCTGCCCATCGATTCCAGTTCTGCTTCCAGGACCCAGTGCTGTCTGCAGAGTCCCAGTGCACTCTGTAGCAGGGGCAGAGAAAGTCTGCCTCTCACGATACCCACAGCTGCTTCTGAGGGAATTTGCACGGCTACCCACCTCGACCTCCATCTGAGCAAACAGATAACTACAGGGGTCCCTGAAGAACAGACTCAGACCCCGCCCAGAGGTGAGGAGGGGTCACCAGGCCCAAGCACCTATATCCCAGCCAGGGAGGGAGAGTTGAGCTCTCACCGGTTCCAATTCCGGTTCCGCTTCCGGGACCGTGTGCTGCCTGCAGAGTCCCAGTGCATTCTGTAGCAGGGGCAGAAATGTCTGCCGCTCACCATACCCACAGCTGCTGCTGAGGGAACTTGCACGGCTACCCACCTCGTCTTTCAACTGAGCGAACAGATAACTTCTGGGG
>PVIH01028849.1:0-14552 GCA_004025045.1 Sigmodon hispidus | reverse complement strand
TATTCTTGGTTAAACTTGTGTGTGTGTATGCGCATGTGTGTCCTCTCCATGTTAGGTAAGTTCTCCCTCCACTGACTTACCTCCCCAGGCCCTATTTTGACATTGTCTCTCAACTCAGACTAGCCTTGAAGTTGAGACCCTCTTGTCACAGACTACCAAATGTTGGAATTACAAAAATAATTATTAAAAAGAAATAGAACATTGTTTGACCTTCTTGGGGCTGGAGAGGTGGCTGCTTGTCCAGAGGACCCAGATTCAATTCCCAGCACCCACATAGCTGCTTACAACCATCTGTAATTCCAGTCCCAGGGAAATCCAATGCCCTCTTCTGTGTGCCACAGAAACATACATGCAGGCTAAACAGCCATACATAAAATAATGAAACAAGATAAATTTTAAAGTCTACCTTCTTGTTTCTCAATATTCAGTTTAGTAGTGACAGACATTCACATTGGTATGTAACTATCTTCAAAACGTTTTCACATGCAAAACTGAAATGCTATGCCCATTAAATGACTGATCAATCACCCTATCCTGAGGAGCCACCAGCATGCTTCAAGAGTTTGGATATTTTAGGTGCCTCACAGGCGTCCTATCTTCCATGCCTAGGTTGCATCACCTGGCTCAACATGCTGGAGATTCAGCACACGAGGCAGGCCCTTCCCTCTTACAGCCAGACAACAGCCCAATGCATGTCCATGATACATTAGATTTCTCCTTTCATCTTCTGTCTGGGAGGATTCTGGGAGGTTGCCGCTGTGCGCCATTATGGGTAATCCAGCCTCAATGCGAGCATACAGATCATTCAGACCGTTGGTCTTAAGTTATGGGGCATAGAACCAGAAATGGAAACACTGAATGATGACAGTTAATTTTTAAATTTGTAAAAAAGAAACAAAACAAAACAAAACAAAAAAACCCTATAATAGCTTCCAGGGGTTCCAACTTCTCTACACACTCTCCAACATGTGTAATCTTTCTGGATATTTTTTTAACAGAACTTATCCCAGTGGGTGTGAAGTGTCCTTTTTTTTAAAAAAAATGCCTCTGTCTGGCCTACATTTTCTACAATGAACATACAGTACTCGGGATTAAAGACAAAAATGTAAATCACTGAAGTCAAAAAATAAATCTTCTGAGGAAAATAGGTTGCAAATGAATATAAGAAATGAATTTCTTTTTTAAGAGTGAGGCAACCCGTTGAGTTCTCCTGTGGGTTTGGTTAGAGACATCATTCCTCCATTTCTTTAGACTATATCACCTGCGCTCTACTGTGCCTGCCAAAATTCACATTAGTAGTGTCGGCCATTCACAGACCACTAGCACAGCTCCTCTAGGCACTGAGAAGGAAGTACCCCTGGGTGCACAGAGAGAAGACAAATGGGAGCGGCTTCTGGCCCATGGTGATCATCAAAACCCCAGCTGTTGGATATGCCCTGTCCCTTCTTCCCCCCCAGCCCCTGGGACCCTCATCTCTGAAGTCTCAGCTGAATATCCCCTGTGGCCATTGTTCTCCCTTTCAGAGACCCCAAAGCCTCAGAAGGAACAAGTAAAGCTGGCACCACAATGCCTGGAGAAGCGTGTGAAGAGCCCTTGCTGCTCCTCCATTTCCCGGCACTCATATCCTGTGACTGATCATTGCTTGTAACTCCAGCTCCAGGCAATCTAGCGCCCCCTTCTGAACATTGAAGGTACCCTCATCAACATGAACATACTCACCCAGAGACACTTCATCTAAAAATGAAATAAATCTTTTTTTGAAATGGTACAAAATAACCTACATAAAGCCCATTACTCTTAATGTTGGGCCACAGGGGCCACAGGACTCAGGCAAATGAACAAAACATCTGTGAAAACCTTCACTGTTGCAAAGATAAAATCCCTGTGACCGGTGGGTTCCTATTGGTCTGCTCTACTCCATGGATGTGAGATAACCCAGCATAGTCAAATAGAACCACAGTGAAGGAAGGGGCTGGAAACCAACCCTGCCAGCTACCGGTGGAGCCTGCCCTCAGCTCCCAGAGGAGAAGTGTTCTAGTTCCCACATTCCTCCACACACCCGACTCTCTCCTGTATGCTTCTGGGTTTGTTTGTTTCCTTCTTCTCTCTTTGTCTAGACATCTTTAAAATGAATTTTTAGTTAACATACAAAGACATGGGTTTCATGTGACATTATTTCATGCATATATTTCATTATACTTTGCTTTGCATTGGTCCTTCCTCAGTCTCTCCCTCATTCTTCAGCCTTGCTGGTCTCCTCCTTCCCTCTAAATAGATTCTCCTGCTGCCTTTACCACCTATATCTATTGTCCTCTCTTGTTACACCTTATTTCTTTCCTTAGCCATTTTCCCCTCTCATAATCCCATTTCTACACACACACACAAACACACTTTAAATCCAAATTCCACATGTGAAAGGAAACATGTGATATTTGTCTCTGTGAACCTAGCTTATTTTACTTAACACAAGGGTTTCTAGTTTTTTTTCCAAGTTTCTTCATGGGGTGGGCATGGGGGCATCAGTAGATAGAAGTCCAAGAGGGGAGAATAAGATTTGGTTCTAAAGGGTGGCTCTACTCAAATGAGGGCCAATGAACTTCCCCATCATTATCTCTTCTGTCTCCTTTGGGCTGAAAGAATCAATGCCTGAAAAGCAGAGCCCAGCCCAGCTTCTTAGCAAAGGATTCATACCCTATATCTAGATTCCTGGCATCACTCCAGAATCACTTCAATCATTGGCTGAGTCCAAGGCTAAGGTACAAAGAAAACCAAGCCTTAGAAAGTCAACCTTTTACAGTGATGGGCATGAGCTATTCATTGACCTGAGAATGACTTTGGACTGGAGATGAAGCTCAATGATGGAGAACTTACCCAGCATACACAAAGTCCTGGGTTCAAGCCTAAGCACCTCAGAAAGAAAGCATTATGGAGCAGTCTATTAATTCCAGAACTGAGGAGATAGAGGCAGGCAAATCAGAAGTTTAAAGTTATCCTTTGCTACACAGTGTTAGGGGCCAGAGTGGGCTATGTGAGACTCCATCTATTAAAAATAAAAAATGAAAGAAAGTGACTTTAGGGTCCATGAAGAACTGAAACAAACAAACCAAAACCTCCACCAACAGCTTGAACAGATCTCCAATGGCAGAATCATCAGACAGATTGGAGACTAGGCATTTTTACACGCTGAAGACTGAAAGGTGGGGAATATCATTGTCTTAGGAGAAGCAGGGACCCAAGAAGTGACCAGAGAGAACATGTTGCCTGCATGGAAGCAGCATAGGTAAGGTCATTTGACACCCCCCACAACATAGGTGATATCCATACGCCACCCAACTCTGTCATCCAGGTCTTCACTTAGGGTCTGAAATCTACTACTCAGGACTTGTTCTGGATGTCCCAGACATGGATCACAAGCAATAAAAAAAAGAAAAAGTGCTTGCTAGGTCCATTATAAGGTGGGCAGTGGTGGCCTCAGGAGATCATGCACACACTACTCTCTCTGTTGGGGGGAACATAAGAGCTCCAGCATTTTGGGAGACCCCAAAACCTCCACCACCCTGAGCTGTGACTGCACTTGCCCTTGGACATGCTATCAAGTCCTTATCTGTTCAGAATCCATGGATCTGGGTCCCCAAGAACACCAGGTAGGAAGGCCAAGAAATAGCATGAAGAAAGAAAGAGTCCGGACTAGGGGCATACATCTGTGATGCCAGGATTCAGGAAGCAGAGGCAGAAGGATCAGCATGCATGGAGTAGGACTATCTCAAAAAAGAAAATACATGAAAAAAAAATGGGAGGAAGGAAAGAAGGTAGGAGCAGAGCTTTAGTAGAGTACTTGCCTAGCATACTTGAGGCCCTAGGTTCTATTCCCAGTGCTGCAAAAATAAATAAATAAATAAATAGAGAGTAAATGAGATGTTTTAAATAATTTCAGCTCTGGCCACGTACAGAAGCATTAGTCACACAGGTAATGAGATTGTACAGAAAGATGACTTCCAAGCTCGGTTTAAGGACGTTAAGTATATCCATTCTGGCCCTAGAGTGCCAATTACATTTCCAAATTGGCAATTAGACATAATATCCCAAAGACAATTACCAAATAATGCCAAACACAATGCAAATTCCATCTGAACAAGAGCATGCTTTTGAAAATGTCTTTCTGCCCCTCACCCAACTCAGCCCCCTCATACACAACTGCTCCAAGTGCACTAACTCTGTCACCCACTAGTCAAGACACCATGGTGGTGGGAATGATTAAAACCTAACACGAATCAAGCAACTCATAATTTTATCACCAAAGCTTGTCAGCAAATCAAGCCCATGGCTTCCTCTCAGCTTCTCTGGAGCCTCTGATAAACGATACCAAAAAGCAGAAGGAAGGACAAGGAGGACAGCTCAGTCAGCAAAGTGTTTGCCATGCAAACACGGAGGCCTGGCTTTGATCCCCAGGACCCATGTAAAAAGCTAGGCTTGTGCGTACTTGTAATTCCATGGGTGAGAGGGTGAGATATGCCGCCTAGGGTTAACTGGCCAACCAGCGTAGTCTACTTGGTGAATACAGACCAGTGAGAGACTGACTCGATACAAACAACGTGGAACTCATGAGATGTCTCCCCGGAACCCCCACGAAAGTCACAGGAAACTGATTCCTGGACATTGCCCTTTGACCTCCACATATGTGCGGTAGTATGCACACACAATAGCCAATAAGATTTCCCAAAAAAGGTGGATAATGGCTAAGGAATGACACCCAAGACTGTCCCCTGGCCACAGAGTGGGGGGTAATCTGGACCCACTGTAGTCCCCATTGCCCTAAGTGTCTGTTTCTTTTTAGATAACTCAGTTCCTGCCTTCAATGAATCTGCAAACAGCATAGGGATCCACGCACCATGAGAAGGGACCTGGTTTTAGCTCAGCTCACTCTGATAGTTCTGAGTCCAGTCTGTTTTTTCTTCCTGGCACCCAGTTCAGTTTCCAACACCATAAATATGCAGTGATAAAGGTAAAACCAACTAATGTTAAGCAGATTTGAGGGCCTCCAAGTACAAGGCCCTTCTTCAAGTGGCTTCCAGAGACCTGAGCAAAGCTCTGTCTGGGTTCCCCTCCTTAGACAACAGAACAATATAAAAGCACATCTCAAGGAAAGTCCCTGACAGTGAGCTGTGAAAACCCTTGTGATGTCGAGAAAAAGAGATCCTGTCAGTTGTTCTGGGATTCTTGAGAGAGAAGATGGCACTCACTCCTTCCTGTCAGTGCCCTTTAAAGTTGAGGCCTCTCTGTCATCTGGTAAGGTCTACCCAGGTTCTTGTGGAAAATCAATCCTTCCAGAAGGAGCAGCCCACAGCTAGCCCCCTCCCTGGACCATCCCACACCAGGCAGCCCCAGCTGGAGCCTTTAATTTTGCAAGATGGTGGTTTGGCTAACTCATTACCCTGGACTTTGGGAAGCCACACCCCTCCCATGTGACCAGCTGACAAAAAGAAGAACCCACACACTGGCTGGTACTAGCAGGCCACACCCTGTAAACTGCAGAGTGCCACCCTGGCTACCACAAGCCACAGTGACTGTGGGCTTTTTGGGAGAAGACATCCAAGTCAACTTTAACTGCCCAGTAGCAGCCTTACCCTCTACCCCAAACATCTCATCTAATTCTCTCACCTTGGCTGTCTGGCATCAGCAAACTTTCCTCTTATTGTCTGTTCTGTCCCCTTCATACCATAGAGAGATATGAATGTCCCTATTTCATGATAAACCCACCTTCAGAGATAGACTGCCTAGAGGGCCTTGTAACTCACAGTGGGTTCTGCACAGCAACAGCAATGCCTGCCTCTTGCTGCTCAGGCCACTTGCTCCCTTGGCCTTCTGTATCAGACCATTTCAACAGCCCTCTGGGTGATCAGTGTACACATCAATGTTGAAGATCTCCTCCTCTAGCCCTTTTAGACAGTAACCTAATCCCAACAGACATTCCTCAGGCCTTCTTCCCACAAAGCTAAGTCTATGAGGTTGGGACCCTGAATATCACTGAGCCCAAAACCAAGAGTACATGGACTTGAGGCATCTAGAAGAAAGAGGGCACTGTTGGTCTGTGTGTACAGTAATAGAATTTCAGAGGTTCTGAGGGAGAATGGCCTAACCTGACCCTCAAGTATTTCTCCACAAGTCTGAGTTCTCCACTATGCCCCAGGGCTATGGTGTCACTGCACAAACACAACCCTTTCCCACAAACCAAAAAGGAGTTTCTCTAGAGGCTCCACAGCTCTTACATCCTGAGAAGGCACTGTTGGCTCTTGTGATTCACAGATTTGCACAGCCATTGCCACTGAGGGCCAGGGTACCCTTGATACCCACTTTGGGAAGGAGGCCCTGGCATTGTAATACAATGCCATCTTGACTGCTTCAGAAAGAAAGGGGGCAGAGAGAGAGAAAGAGACAGAGGCAAAGGCAGGGTACTGAGTAAGCAAGCAAGCTCCCAAAGTAAGCACTCCCTGCTGCAAGGCACCCATTGACTACCCCAGCCCAAAGAATATAATAGCAAGGCGAAATGGAGAAGCATTTGGCCTGGCTCCCCTTCTCTCTCAGGCCAAATAGCAGAGTGCCTGCTCCTTCCCTCTAGAAGCAGCAGCAATAGTCCAAGGCTTACTAAGAAAGCATGGACCAAGTCTTATCAGATCCCGGTGCAATAAGGCTAACTAAAGAACCATGAACTGTGCTCCATTAAAAGTCTCAATCTGAGTGTGAGGAAACTAAGGAACATGGCACTGAAGTCCTTGCCAAGGTCATAGGCTAAATCTTGATCACAACGCAGCAGAACAGAAACCCAAGGAAGGCTGCTCAAAGCAAGGGCAAGCTCCCTACCAGGACTTCTGCAAGCCTGTGATGAGATCCTCTCAGCCAGGTCCCTCACAACCAGTCTCTTCTAAGACAACTTCAAGGACAAGGGCCAGAACACACTTTGGAAATCCTACTATAGAGGCTGCCAAGGAAAAGCTGGTCAGGGTACACAGCATCCTAGCTAGGAGACCACAACATCCAGCCGAGGAGGAGGGCTAAGTCTGGGAGCTCTGACCTGGGCTACCATGGATGGAATGTGTCCCTCTTCAAGGACATATTGTTAAACAGTTACATCTCCAGCTGACTGTTACAATGTTTCCTTCTGCCAGCCCTTCACCGCTGAGATACCAGTACCGCCAGTGCCTACTCACAACACCCCTATTATCAACAGCAAAACCATACTGTCAAGGGATCCTCTTTAGACCCTTCTACCAGGTCCCAATCGCCCTAACTTGCAGTGATCTTAAGCCAAGAGGAGCCCCAATCTGAATGTGACTTTGGATGTTATTTGACTCATGCCATCAAGTCTGGAGGCTCCTTTGGCTCCAAAATTCTGTTCTAGTCTGTGCCCTTCTCCAGCTAAAGAATCAGAGAAAACAGCTTCTCACTTGGTGGTTCTCTGACAACTTCCACTTCCAAGAGACCTGCTAGTGCCTGGTGGTCAGTGGGCACTATGTGTACTCCTGTTATTGATACTTTTTATCAGAAGTCTAGAAAGTAAGTATGGATGGGTTTCTCTGACCCATGAGGAAATAGGGCTAGACCTTACTGTCAGCCAGAGATACCCTCATGAGTATGAGCGGCATCTCTTTTTCTGGGTCTATTAATTGTAGAGTCTAAAATACCCATCAAAATAAATAAATAAACAAACAACAAAACAGGGCTATAGAGATGGTTCCGTGGTTAAGAGCACTTATTGCTCTTGAAGAAGATCCAGGTTTGCTTTCCAGCATCCCCCATGGTGGCTCACAATCATCTGAATGTCTAATCACAGAGGATCTGAAAGTTCTTCTAGTCTCTAGAGGCTCCTGCATGCACATCCATATACTCACGTACATACACATAAGACAAAATAAGTGTTTGTTTGTTTGTTTGTTTGTTTGTTTGTTTTTTAAATAAGCAATGAGAACAAGCTGTCTGGAAAAGGTCATGACTGGGACCTGAAAACTTTTCCTCAGCCACCCCAAGTGATCTGACCACAGAAGACTATGTGAAGGTCATTGGTGCTGGTAGTTGTCAGAATAAGAAGAACCCAAGCATTGGGCCAATCTGGAATCAAGAGTTCCAGGTTGCTGAAGCTGAAGTCCTAACTGAATGCACCAGACCAGACCCTGGGTAATTACTAAACCATAATGTGATCTGATATTCATATTAGTCATGAGTTTGTCAGAGGAAATGTATTGTTTTCTCAGACATAGCTTGTGGAGACAGTACCTCAATAATTTACAGCATGTAGACCATTCTTGATCAAACCCAAACTGCTATTGGGATGATGGCTCTGACTGAGATTATCAGTGAGGCTACACCTGGTCTCAGGCAGGTCCTGCAGCAAACCAGAGACCCATGCACAAGGGGCCTGTTTCTCCAGACATCTAAAGAAAAGTAGACCATATGCTAGGAAATGCTGACATCAGGAGAACAAAGACCCATAAGTGGTCGGCAGCCAAATTCCAAAGGGACCTGGGGAACTGCAAAGCCCATTGAGCTAAAGTCTTTCCCCACAATGCATTGCTCCTTCCATTCTCCTATGGGGGACCTCAAAGCAGAGAGCAGAAGTAGAATTCCTGGGTTTCAACCCTCAAATTTCACAGAGAGCAGAGAAGTTAAATGGCTTAACTGGGGTGCCTGAATAGTTCTCTTGCTCACTACAGTCTAGGACTGGATTGAACTTCAAAATGTCATGGCCAAATGACCAGCACACACTGATGAAAGCCAGGGTGCTAGAGGGAAGCAATGCTATGAGAAAGCTCAGAAAAGAACAGCTCAGGCAAGACTGTGTTCACCTTACAAACAGGGGTGAGAGGTGGTGCGGTTTGCTCATATAATTTTGTTTCATTCTTTGGCTATTTGAGACAGGATATGGCTATGAAGTCTAAGCTGACTTAAAACTCATGGTTGTCCTGACTCTCTTTTCGATTGCTAGAATTACAGGCATATGCTACCACACCCAACATAAATGGTCTTCCTTACTGCCCCCACATTCCCCCAAAAGTCCACAATCTATCTTTTTTTAATGATGGAGCCATTGGCTATATGCTATTTGGAGGCCAAAGGTACAAATGAGCAGAGGCCCCAACATGTATGTCCAAAGTCTCGAGTTCCTTTCAACGAAAACCATGGTGCAGACCTGGAGAACAAATGTTCAGGATCCCAAGCTCCTGCTGAAACATGACTCCCTGGGAATTCCAGGTGCTGAGAAGACATCTTCCCCAGAGCTCTAGCTCCTAGAAAACCAGGACGGATCTGGATGAGGGTAAACAAACAGGGCCTAAAGGTGAGTAGAAGTTTCTGTGGCCAAACATCAGAGGTTTGTTAGGGGAGAGTCACAGTGCAATTGTTCTAAACTTGAGCTGAATTCTTTATTCTGCACTGAGTCTTGACAAAACCACTGAATACTTGAAAGCAAGGGGGAGGGAAGTGATTGTCAAATGAATGCAGGCCCAAAAGGCAGAAAGAAACGCTTCTCGAATGCCTCACTTACCATCGTTAGATACAGTGAGCTGAGCACACACAGTTTAATTGAACAAATCAAGAGGTGGGCATTCAGAGATCTGGGCATGATTCTAAAAAAACTCATGCTATCAAAAATAGCTTGGTGCTATTCTGTTTTGCTCTCCAATCTTTCCAAAAAACCACAATCATCTCTCATTCCAGGTTGATTCTATATAAATACTCTCAACTATGTGCACTAAGTTGGTCTTGAGCTAAAAAATATAAGTAGATATGTATTGATTTTTTAAATTACCCTTGCACAAAACCCTTTTTAAAGAAAACTGACAGAAGCTACACCGGTCATTACTTAAGAAAGGTATTCTTTATGTAAATCATCTAAGGAGCATGTCATGACAGGTACGATCCTAGCCCTGGGTAACCCCTGGAGTAAAGAAATGATAGAAGTTGCGTTGAAAATCTCAGGATGATAAAAAGTTCTCATTATGATCAAAATTGTTCACTTTCTGGAAGACAGGAGGTAGTTTTTTATAAGCCAACCTAAATTATTTGCATTAAGAAAATAATTGAGGTTCATGTAACTATGAGCCACCTTCCCCACTAAAACGGTTGCCAAATCTCAATATAGGAGGGAAAAACTCTCAGGATGGGATGGAGGTGGAATCGAGGGCATGAGTGATTAAGATTCTATGATCAGGATAGGGTAAGGTCTGATTAGGCAGAGGGCATCTCTTCGTCTGCCTGTGGGAACCTTGCTTAATCTGAAGGCTTCTCTGGAAGGCCAGCGATCTTTCTCCTTGAAAAGGAAGAGAGAACCTCCATGCCCAAGAAGGTGACTCCAAACAAAGCCAGCCAGCCACCATTCGAGGCTTTCAGAGCAACGGCAAGAGAAAGCAAAGGGTGATTTTCCTTTTTTTCCTCCCTTATTCCAACACACCAGTATTTTCCAAAACACAAATGTGCTGCCACAAAACACAGCTGAGCCCAGCACCTACAGCGATGTATAATTAATGACACAGACTGCTTCAGTTGCCCTTGAGTTTCACAGTCAGCCTGTCCCCTAACCTAACTCCTCTCCTGAGCAGCCAGCCGACTGACTGCTACAAGTTGCTGGGTCCTGTGAAGTCTGAGGGGGTCCTAGGATTAACTTTACTGAAGCAGGTGTGAACATTTGGGGACCAAGATGAGTGTCTGCCTTACACAATTCCCCCTAAATATTTCCTCCCTCCAAAATAAAATGTAGGTGCTGTGAAGTGCTCTTGGATGAGAACTACTCTAAAAGAAGTTCAGCTCCCTCTTTTTTTCCAGTTCTCTCTTTTATTCATTCATTCTCTAAACACTGCCCACCCCCGGGCCCCCACCTCCAGCCAGGGCTAGGTGGTGGGCAAAGACACTTCGAGGGATATGTCCACAGCCCAGGAGTCAGTCTAGCAACCATATGTCTAAGATATGAGTCCTGGTGCTGGTGGGCGTCTCTGCGGGGAATAGCTTAAGGCAACTTTTCAGCCACATCAAATGCCAAGAAGGGGCTGAGCGAAGCTGTGGCCTCACACTCTGAGGCGGGCAGCCCTCGTGCTGCAGCTTAGAGCTGCTGGCCACATTTGCGGGAGACATAAAGTAGGTGGCCTGAGAGAGGAGTGAAAGGCAGCGAAAGTACTTGGGATAAGGGAATGTTTCAAAAAGAAAATATAAAGGATGGAGTGGGCGGTGACATTAGACTTGCAACCATGCCACGTTCAGAAAGTGACTCTCCATGGGTTGACCCTCATTCTGGAATGGGTCTTCCCAACTTTCTATTGACCCTTATGCCCCCACTTTCTCCAGCCACGTTGCTCTCAGAATTTTCAAATGCAAGAGATTTTCTTCCTTGCTCAAAGGACCTTCTTTGGGACCCCATGAACTCATCTCCCCAACAAGCTACAAAAGTATGAGCGAGCGGATCTGTTCCCGTTCGCCCACCGTGAGGAGCCTCGCTGCGGCGGTGAATGGTGCCGGCACGCATTCAGGGTCTTCTAGTTTCCTCTGTCCCCGCGAGGTTGCTTCTCCTCACTCTGCCCCACCATACCCAAAAGGCACATGTGCCCCCACCCCGGCCCGTTCGCAGCCACCAACAACCCTACAATAAACAGGAAACTAAAGCGGGGGTCTACATCCCGGAGCGCAAGGGCTGGGGTCAACTCCTCACCACTGGCACACAGATCGTTGCCCCAATCCGCCGGCGCAGGGAGAGAGGAGGGAAGGGCAGACGGCGGGGACAAGGCAGGCAGGGACGGAAGGAGGCAAGACGCGGTGCGGAGCAAAGAGGTGGGCTGCAGGGGACGCGGAGAAACAGTGGGGCTGGCGCAGGGGGCGGGCGCCCGGGACGGCGTTACCTTCGTCTTGCCCCCGCAGTGGCAGCAAACGGTCCACAGGTACTTGAGCGTCCGCCAGAGCAAGATGATGAAGAGGCCCCCGAAGAAAGTCACCATGGAGGAGGCCAGGAAAGCCCACCACATGCGTTGGCCCCGGCTGTCGCACGGCACCTCCATGGTCAACGGGATGAGGAGCGCATCCATCTTGGGCTCGTGGACCGAGGACGAGGAGGAAGAGGAGGAGGAAGAAGAAGAGGAGGAGGAGGAGGAGGAGGAGGACGCGTCTAGGCTGAGATGGTTCGCGTGGATATTGCTGCTCATTCTAAGACCGCTGCCTCCGCCGCCGCCGCCGCCGCCGCCGCTGCCGCCGCCGCCGCCGCCACCGTTTGCCATAGCTAGCAACGGGCGGCCGGCGCAGGGGCTCGGGGGAGCTCCTCCCGCCGCCAGCGCCACCCCGAACACCCATCAACAGCCATGTTGCTGCTACTGCTGCTGCCGCCGCCGCCGCGGAGAGCGGGGAGGGGGGCGGGGAGGCGCCTGGGCTCGGGGCGCTGTGCGCGACCTGGCGGGATGCGCGGAGATATATACAGCCAAGCGCCGCCGCCCGCCCTCCCCCGGGCCGTCGGCCCTCCCGGGGGGGGGGGAGGGGATGAACGCGGGTGGCTCCCACTCCCGAACCCGGGCCCCGATCGCCCCCGGGACTGCGCGGAGCACCGAGAGCCCAGGGGGCGCCGCGGGCCGCCCGCGCCCGGGGTCTGTTCCTCCCCAAGCTCCGTGCGCGCGATCCCGGCTGCCCTCGGCGCCGCCCGGCCCGCCTGGCGTGCGCCACGCGTGTGCGCTGCTCCCGAGCCCGGGGTCCCCCGCCCGTCCCCGCGCCGCTCTCGAGTGATGAGGTGACAGCTCGTTAGGATCGGAGAATCCGCGCCCTCCCGCCCGGGCGTGCCCGCGCCACCCTTCCTCCCCCGGGCTGCGCTCGGCTCCTGGATCGCCGCCTCCTAGGCTAGCGGGGCCGCGGCAGGTTGGCTGCGGCCGTCCGCCCTGCCTCCGCTGCCCACTAGCTCGTGCTCTGCGGGACCCCCTCTGGCCGGGTCCCCACGACCCAGAGCCTTCTCGGCCTCTGCTCGCTTCTTCCTCCTCTCCTCCTCCGGCTCCTCCTCGTCCCCGTTCTCGCAGCCGGAGCCTCTTCGGCGCGCGCCCCGCGCTCCCCGCAGCCGCCAGCAGTGGCAGCTGCAGCAACTGGAGCGGGCGCGGGCTCAAGCCGCTCGAAGCGTGAGGGGAGGAGGCTTACCGGGCTGACTTGCCACGGTTGGGGCTGAGTAAGGGCGGCAGGCCACTTGAAAGTGGCCGGGAACACGACCCCCCACCTTCCAAGACCCAGAGTATAGCGCCCCCAGTCCAGGCGCAGGACTTGGTGTGTGTTGCGCCCCCCACTAGGTTCAGCGGGATACCCCAAGAGGGGAGCCACCAGGTTCCCTGGGTAGGCTGCTTTTCCCAAAGGAGCCTCGAATGAGCAGAGAAGGAATGGCCAGCTGTCAACTCAATTCCACAGGCTTATTGCCCCAAGATCCTAGGCTTGGAGACTGAGGAAGGCCCTAGCCAAGATAGGTACACCTGCTGACATAGTTCGCTCTTTTCCTAGGTGGCCGAGTGTGCATGGCTGATGGACAGGGAGGGCCATATGGAAGTCTGTTGGTGGTCTGTGACCTCTGGCAGCAGCAAGTGGGTTTTTGTTTGGTTTTGGTTCTTGGTTTGTTTGTTTCTCCAGTTTCCTTATTAAGCAACACGGGCTGCTGGAGAGAGCAGACAAGGATGACAGCAATCTGGCTGCTGGTGTGGAACGCTACTGAATGGACAATGGGGTTCCTTAAAGGGTCTCTTCCCCACTCTTAGTCTAAATTCCTGTGCGAATAGCAACAGGATGCTGGGTCCTCTGCATTCAGACTTAACTTTCTACGTTTCTGGTTTTCCTTTTTCTCCCCTTTAAGAGGAAGGAATGCAGGTTTGTTCCACAAGCCCTGTCTCCCACCATCCAGGAGTACCCCTTGTGGATGCATACAGAAACTTGCTCCCTCTAGCCATCTCTTCTCCAGGCAACCAGCTGAACCACAACTTTTTCCTGTGCTAATTAAAATGAAGATGATCACTCTCCCCTCATTGCCCACAGTCATTTCCCCAAAGTTTCCAGCTCATTAGTTAGAGCCTAATTGGAATTCTCAGGTTCCCTTCAACTCTTTCTATAGTGAATTAGCCCAAGTGAGCCTCCTTTCCTGAACAAGCTGTCTCTACCTCAATCATTGGTCAGCCACAATGTCCGGGCCTTAGGATGCCAGAGAGGGGCCAGTAGAGGCCAGAAGATATTTGAATCTCAAATTGGTTGGTACATTTTTGGGGCTCAGTGTATATATCTATTAGAAAAGACTTAAGGCCAAGTCAGAGTAGGAGATGGGATGAGGTGAAAGTTCTTGAGTATGTGATACCCTGCATCTGGCACCCACTCACCCCCAAAAAGAACAGTATATAAGAAAGTGACAAAAATGGCTCAGCTGGTAAAGTTGCTCACCTCCAAACCTGACCGCTTGAGCGCTTTCCCAAAACTCACATGATCAAGAGGATAAACTGACTCCTGTTAGTTGTTCTCTGAGTCCCAAGTGCTGTGATGCACACTTGTGTTCACACATATGTGGTTACACATACACA
>PVIH01028848.1:0-14553 GCA_004025045.1 Sigmodon hispidus | reverse complement strand
CAGCCAGCACACACACACACACACACACACACACACACACACACACACACACACACTGCTAAGGATCTCAGCTACAGAACAATCCTGTACTGACCTATCAAAGCATTCATGGGTTGTCACTAAGTACAAGAGGAATTGTGCCAACAAAGGGAGTTATGGGCAGAAAAGGATTTTCTCTTTAGATAATTGCAGTCTTACACATGTTACAAGGGAAATGTAAATTTAACAAAAAAGTTTAAAGCCCAAAAATGTCAAATATTTTCAGAACATTAAAAGTAACTAGAACCTGCAAACATTTTTAGTTAGAGTACAAAGTAAGGCAAGCACTTTCTTTTTAATTAATTAATTAATTTAACATTCCGGCCACAATTTTCCTTCACTCCTCTCCTCCCAGTCCCTGCCACAATTCTTCTCTCTGTTCCCACTACCCAATCTACTCCTTCCATTTCTGTTAAGGAAAGGGCAAGGCTCCTATGAATATCAACAAAACATGGCATATCAAGTTACAGTAAGACTAAGCACCTTCTCATGTATTAAGGCTGAGCAAGGCGACCTACAATGAGAATTAGGGTCCCAAAAGTCAGTCAGAGACAGCCCCTGTTCCCACTGTTAGGAGTCCTTTCAAAAGAATAAAGCTACACAACTGTCACATATATGCAGAGTAAGGCACACACTTTCAATAACAGTTTGTCAGTTTTCTAATTGTTAAGCATTCCAGTTTCCTCTGATTCAGAGACTTCACCCTTGGATAATTATTTAAGATGGGTAAAGAACACATGCTCACAAAACAAATTGCTTTTAAATGACCAGAGAACCATATCTTATTCATCATAATTCAACAGAGATCACCTATATATGCTAAGAAATGTGGACTTGAACAAATTTTGTTGCTTCATATAATCAATTACTATGTAGACATTAAGGAATGACATTTATTGAAGCATGAATATCTTCAGTAACACTATGCTGAGTGTTATACAAGAATTCTTATACAGGAATACATTTTCATACACCTATTTAAAAAATAAGCAAAATCATGTACAATATGAAAGTCAAAACAGTGGTTGAAATGACCAGAAAAGAGCACAAAGGAGTTAAGAAGATATTTTTATTTTTATTTTTGATGGATAACTCCAAACATATTCAAGACAAAGATATGAATGATCTTTTTGTAGCTGAATAACACATCAATGTAAAAATGTAAGATCACATATTGCTAAGTCAAAATATTGAAAGTGACTCAGCTCTAATTTTAGTTCATGACACAGAGTTAGAAGATAGGTGTTACAGGCCACCCAACATTAATATTAAGAAATAAAATCACACTTATCTAATTTAACTGCTAAGTGAAGACATGACAAGTCTGGGTATTACAAAGGTATAATCCCACACTCACCAAGAGATCCTCTCCTTTTTTTCTGTCTCTACAGTGTTATCTCATACTGATTCCCTCAAACTGCTAATGTGTCTCTGCTATAATCTTTCAGTGTCAGACATAATTGCTTAGGGTCAGCACTTAGAGCATCAGAAACCCTTATCCATTGCACTGAGCTTATCAATTGCAAGGCTTGCTAGAGCTGTACTAGGAACTACTCAATTGGTTCATTATTACCAAATGCTGATATTATAGCCTCTCTGAGAGTCTCTCCAAATACTCTCCCCTAAGATTCCTTGGAATTTCACAGAAGCCACTATGTATGGATGACTGCGTGGACAAAGAACAAATATTTTAATGTTAACATCGAAATAGCACTTCTCACACTTTAATGTGCCTCCACATCACTAAGGAATCTTGTCAAAACCCAGATTGTGATTTAGAAGCCCTGGAGTGCAGCTCAGGATTCTGTGTTTTTAACACACTCCCAAGTTATAGGGAGAAGTTGCTATTTTTCAGATAATACTATGAGTTTAAAGGAATGGATTTTTTATGACTATATACTTTGTATCCAGAAATCACCTTTCTCTATGTATAAGTGTCAAAACATACAATCTAGGGTTACAGTAATGAGCAGAGGATCATCATTTTCAACTTAACCAAATTTAGAGTTAGAGAGGTAAGAGATACTTCTCTGAATGTGTCCATAAGGGTGTTTCCAGAGAGTTCTATTAAAGAGATAAGGGCTGGAGTTGTGGACTGAATAACTGGGGGAAAGGAAAAAGGGAGTTGTGCACCAGCATTCACTCTGTTTTTTTCTTTCTATATTTTATGTGTATGAGTATTTCTGCCTGCATGTATGTGTGCATTCCTTGTGCAGCCAGATGTCTGGTGAAATCAGAAGAGGGTATCAGATCCCCTGGAACTGGAATCACAGAGTTGTGAACCATTATGTAGTTGCTGAGAAGTGAACAGATCTTCTGGAAAAACAGTATTGCTTTTAATCAGAAGTCATTTCTTCAGTTCTCATTTCTGCTTCCTTTTATTCTTTAAAGATTTATTTTTATTTTTTATATATGAGTGTTTAGCTTGCCTGTATATGTACTACATGCTTGTCTGGTACCCATGAAAGTCCAAAAAGGGTGTCAGATCCTAAGAACTTGAGTTACAGACAGTTATAAGCCATGTGGATGCTGCCTGCATCCTTTACAAGGGCAGCAATTACTCAGAACCATGTAGCCATGTCTCTAGCTGCTCATCTCTGATTCTTGACTACCCATACAATGTGACCCAATTACTGCCATGCCTTCCCATCATGGTGAACTGTATCCTGTCAAGCTATGAACCAAAATAAACTCTTCATTCCTTAAGTTGCTTTAGTCAGTATTTGGTCAGAGCAACAAGAAAAGTATTTAACCCTACATTCAAGGATGAAAATCAGCATTTTGAAAATCCATTCTAGATGTTACCAAGTCAAATCTCTGTTCTGTGTACATCAGTTTGTGGATTACCATTGAACAACCCATGAAGGATTTATTGTTGACTTTCCAGAATTATCTGAGGTCAGAGAAATTGAACATCAGCTCACATGAGCAAGCAGGAACAAACTGAAGGGCAGCCAAGGAACAAAGAAGGCCTAGAAGACACTGTCTAGAATAGTCTGAAACTGGCTTCCATAAACAAATGACAAAAGTTTCTTAATGTTTCTGCTAGGTGCAGTTTTATTCCTTTAAAGGATAGCAGAAAAAGAAACTATCTCTCTTAAAGTGGCATTTGTGCAATAGCATTATAAAAATATAGGATTATCACTGGGTGGTGGTGGCACTTGTCTTTTTTTTTTAGATATTTAATTGTTGGTTTTTTTCCTTCTTCTTTATTTATTTTGTATTTATCAGGAAAAACAGTAAAATGAATTTAAAATGCTTATAAGTTAACAATAACTATGAAGAAGATAAAAATCATAAGCATGACTTATCAAGGGTGATAATGCAAATAAGATTGCTACACATATAATTACTTTGTGTTCAGCTTTCCCTCTGAATTTTTTTTTTATCCCTGTATATCCTTATTCAAGGTCCCTTCCCCCTCCCACCACATCAGGTCATTTTTTCTTCTCCACAACTCCCCATCCCCTCCCTGGGCAGGGAGCAGAGAGTCCTATGGTCCCACTGACCCAATAATGCTTAGATCAGTCTCCACTCCTGGCAAAACCAGTTTTGTCCCCCCTCCCTCAAGAGTGAGTCAGATGTTCCTATAGTTGGAGTGGGATCCGAAGGGTCAGTCCAGGGTGTTTCTGTCTTTAAAGCTAGCACTTGGAAGGCAGAGGCAAGTGAATCTCCAGGTTTGAAGCCAGTATGGCCTATATAGTGAGTTTCAGAGCATCCAGGGCTACACAGAGAACTATTGAAAATTAAAATAAAATAAAGATAGGATTACAATGACAGTATGATATAAACGCCTTAGAGGAAAACATTATGAAAAAAGTTCTTTCCATAAATTCTCAAGAAACTAAAAATACTATCTCTATGCAAAAAACTAGGCCTTTGTCTCAAGAAAAATGCACTTTAATTTTTAAATATAAGTAATTTAGAGTATTTATAACACAACCATTTTAACCATTTAAGATTTATCTTTCACAGAGAAACTTTGTGGAAAGCAAAAATACCATATAAACATTTTAAAATCATAGCAAATAGCATAATAAATGATACTAAAAGATAATGATGACTCCTTTTGCAGAAGAAAGTAGAATAAAATGATTCATGGAGAAGTGTGGCTTTGTGGAATGTTTGAATTTTTTCAGGAAGAATGTCCTTATCATAAGCTTATAGGAAACAAACCAAAGTACCTGAAAAATATTCCTGACACTTGTAACAGTCTAGTCTAAAAGCTCTTACACCTGGTAGTAACTTTTCTCATTGCTTTAACCAATATCTGATAAAAAGTAACATAAAGGAGAATTGAATTAGGATCACAGTCTGAGAAGATACAGTCCATCAAGGCAGGGCAGCTGAAGCATGAGACAATTGTTTATTTGGCTTCTGTAGCCAGGATGCAAAGAGATGAATGCTTGTGCTCAGTTCCCTTTCTCCTGTTTATTCAGATGTATGCCTTAGCCTATGGAATGACACCATTCCCATTCAGGGTATATCATACCCACTTAGTTTGCCTCTCTGGAAATGGCATCTCTCTCCCACAGACATATAAAGGTGAAGTTCTTATGTGATTCTAACTCAAACATAAATGATGGTAAAGCACTAAATTATACATAATATAATGTTATTTGCAAAGAAAGACCATCTTTCTGCTGGTCAGTTTCCTGGAACTTCAAGTTCCATGTACTGGTGGTAAGCAAATTTTATTTATTTTGTTCACTGAAAAGTAAATGCAGTTTAAATACTCAATTTTTCAAGCAGCACTAGTTTCAAAGAACCACTGAAAAGAAGTTGCACATATTTTTCCACAAAGTCCTGAAAAATGATTTTGTTGGAAGGAACAAAGAGAACCAATGTGCATGACTAAGAGAACACATTAAGAGAATGTTCACAGTTGGTTGAAATTGCATTCCACTTCATTCTATGTTGCTTATAATATGCATCCCCAACATGTATATTTTCACTATCAAGCCACATGAAATAACAAGAACTTTTGTTAACTACCAGAATTGGAAATCCAAACTAAAACACAAAAAGATCTTCCTTTACTTTTTCCTGTTGGTTGCAATTCTAACTAAACAAGACAGCAGTTCAAACTGATGAGGACTTTTTATTCATGTAGATCTTTATCAAAAAGGATTAATTTTCTCAGCAGACTCTACAAATTTCTCTCAACACTGAATAGACTAGATCTGGATAAGAAGTTTCACTATCAAACCAGTAGCTAGAAAAGAAGTGGAAAATGAAGTTTCATTTACACCCAATCATTTTACACACTCTGTGGCTGGGCCTCCATCCCTGAACATAGAAAAGCCAGGTTTTAAGATAACAAAGGAAGAAGAAAAAAATTACCACCCAATTGCCAAACAACTAAATTTGCTGTAATTAATAAGTAAAAATACAAATTACAAATAGAATCAAATATCTGCCTTCATAATTACTTGCAATACAAGATGAGATCACCAGTGTCAAGTACTGGCTCACTCTAACTGTACAATGAATACCAGATTCCTGTTCTATCTTTCTCTTTAATAGCTGAAGTATATTTTAATCCGGAGGAATGATTATACTAGGAAGGAGAGGAAAAAGTTTCAGATGTGGAGTTTTCTCCATTCAAGTAGATAGATCCACCTGAAACAGTGGTTCTCAGTCTTAAGTGTGAATCCCAGTACCTGGAGTGTTAGGCAAGTGACAAATTTCTGGGCCCCACCCTTAACAGGTCTGAAGTAGATGGCAAAAGCATGCATGCAGTTCCAACAAGGTCACTAGTGTGCTAAGGATGGTATTCAGAACTACTCTTCCAGAACCACTGCCCCAGAGTAATGCATAAGCCATGAGAGTAATGCATGATACATGAGCTATGAGCATAATATATGAACCACAGGCTTAAGTGTTGGGACCATTTATTTCCTGAATGCCCACCAGCAAACTCAGGCTCAGTCCAGCCAAATGATCTTGAAGAGAAGAGCTGCAAAATATGTAGCATTTCTGAAGTTTCAAATTGTTTCCTGGTTTCAGAGCTTCAGACAAAAAAAGCTTCATTTAGAGATAGATACTCACAGATAAGTCTGAGAGAACAGAAAGGCCAGCCATCCCTAGTAACTAGCTATCATTATCTCACCTACCAACCCCACAAAAAAGGAAAAGTGAAATAGCAGGCATTGAAATTTGAAATGCTTTTAAGGGCTTATAAGTATTACAAGTAAACCATCCTTCCTTTCTCCTGTGCCTGATAAAACCATTTAACTGGATACCCCAAGCATTTAGAGCTCTTTTACTTCTTTGCCAAAGGACAATTCTCTTTGATTGGGCTCTATCACAAAATCCAGAGCATGGCCCAGACAAACTGGCTAGACAAGTGCTGTCAAAAGCTTTGCCAACAGTGGACCAAAGAACTGGATTGGAAACTTTTTTTCTGTAATTCAATGCAACAAATTTTTCAAAACAATATTTATAATTTGCATACCAAGCCAAATTCTCTCTCAGAGGAGGGATAGAACACATTCCATTGTGTAAGACAATACTCACTCATTCCCACATAGTGATGTCAGTGCTCAGTAAGCAATGCTCTTTCTGACATTCTTTGTCTGGCTTGTAAAGTTCTTATTATAAAATTTGAACCACTTCAGAATCAAGCAAGATGTTACAAATACTTCTGTTATCATTTTTGTAAAACCCAAAGAGACAAGGCTGTCACCAACATCCTTGTGAACAATTATTTAATGACTTTTCCCTCCTGGTATGAATAGGATTTCTGAAATCTATCTTCACTTCCCAGGACTTTCTTCTCACAGGAATTCTGATTTGGATAGTTTATTTTTGCCAGCTTTTAACAGCCATGGAGCAATCTCATTGTTTACTAAGATAAGAGGAGGCATGTCAAGGTTGTAGGGCTGAATGTTGGAAGGGATTCTGAGGTTAATGGGAAACATACTCGGCATTTTGTTAGGAGTACAGAAAAGATCAATGACAAAACACACTCCAGTACATAAATGATGGAAGACAGCATGGCATAGTACAGCACAGCACAGACATTTTGGCAAGAGCTTATTTTCAATATTTCTCAAAAATAAGTTAAAACAAAATATTTATTCATCTTTATCTACCTATGTACATATGTACTATGAAAATTTAAGAATAAAAAATATAGGCCATGCATGGTGGCACATGCCTTTAATCCTAGCACTCAGGAGTCAGAGGTAGGTAAACCTTTATGAGTTGGAGGACAGCCTGGTCTACAAAGTTGCAAGATAGCTAGAGACTCTGTCTTTAAGAAAAATGGAAGAAACAAAAAAAACCAAGCAAAAATAATAAAGAATAATTGAATTCCCACTGAACTATAGTCATGTGCTAATCTGTTTATGGTGAAGAGTTTTTAAAAGCTAAACAGTAAAGAAAATACAGCTTCTCTGCCTAAATTAACAACTGTTCACATTTAATCACTTGATTTAGCAAATTTTAAATTTAAATAAAAATAGGACAGCACAACAAAATTGAATCCCCTTAAGTTTTTCCATGTCCATTTGCCTCCTTACTATTTAATATTTAGGTAATATTCCAATTATTTTATCATTTTCTTTAATATAAACATTACAGAAATGCTCATATATTTTCTAATAACTGCATAATGCTGTTGCAAAGTATTTGCAATACTATAGTTTGATTGTCTGCATTGAATACTATATTTAGAGCCTATTTCCCTAGATACATATAGTTCTAGAGCATTTTTAATGTTCTAATGGCAGTGTAGCATTTTATTGTTAGAAAATACTACAATTTATCTTTTATTCAGTTGATGAAACTTTTGGATGTTTTCTATTTTTTCAGGCTCACAAACAGACTGTAATAAACACTCATGGCCATGCTTATTAAGGCATTATTTGAAAAGTTTTTCCAGGGACTGTATCAAGGGCTATGTAGTCCTAACATCTGCATATTTTCAGCCCTGTGAGATATTCTAAAAGTGCTCTCACTAGAGGATAGTAATTACTGCTCCAAATAGGAAAAAACTGCTTTCTGTCATTCTTGTCAAAGCTGCAACTCTACCTTTCCCATATCATTCCTCTTCAAGCATCTCTTAAAAAAATGAAAATTCCAAAATGAAAATTTTGCATACACATAGAATGATACTGTACTGGTTGTCTATTTGGCCACCAGAATGCCCATTTCTTGAAACACTGCATCTATTTATCATGGTAAATAGTTCAATTACACAACAGTGTTGTGAGTCACACAGACATGAAGTGCCATTCTGGTTTCATTGTTCCATTCAGAACATGAAATCAGAACATGACCAAACAGAATTCTTTTCAGGGAGTAATATTGCCAAAAAAAAGAAAAATACCTATTTTATGTAATGAACATGAGAAACAAGATCCAAATCTTAAAAAAAAAAATCAATGCTACCTGAAAAAAAGAGAGTTTAAGCATACCATATGTATATTTTCTCTTTAATGAAATATCTAGAGTAGGAAAATTAAAATATATATGTTAAAGAATGAAGCCAGTGAGAGAAAAAGAACAATCAAGATTTAGAGAAATTCTACTTGAAGGTATACACACCAAAGAACTAAGAACAAGGACTTCAACAGATATTTGTGCAATGACATCCATTTCAGCAAAATTTCCTTAGGTGCTTTTCCTTTGGTTCTTATACAATACTTTGACAAAAGCAGCACAAAGAAGAAATGAAGGAAAGAAGGAAAGAAAAGGGAACAGGGAGAGAACAGAAAAGTTCATTTATTTAGGGCCACAGTTTGAAAGCATAATGCATTATGGGAGTAAACTCTTAACTCTTGGTGACAAGCACTGGAAGCAGGTAAGCAGAGAGTAGTGAATGCTACTGCTCAACTCACTCATTTTTATTTAGTCTGGGACCCTAACCATAGGGAGTCATACTACCCACATTCAGGGATTTATCTCAATCTAATCATGAGAAGCCCTCAGAGACGTCAGAAAAACTTGTCCCCTGAGTGATTCTAAATCTTTTTGCAAACATTAACCCTAACATCTACAATAGCCATAAGAGAAACTACAAATGCCTACCAGTAAATTAAAAGGTTAACAAAAAGTCCTACATAAAAATGGAATGTTGTTCAGTCAAACAAAGAAAATACTGGCACCTTCTTTAGTGTGGATAAATCTTAAAAAAAAAACATCAATGCTACCTGAAAAAAGACAGTTTAAGCACACCACATGTACATTTTCTCTTTAATGAAATATCTAGAGTAGGAAAATTAAAATATATATGTTAGAGCTTATCAGTTACTACTAAATTGGCACAATTTTTATATTTTATGACTTGGACACAAATATTATATTAAAAGTTTTGAAAATAGTAGTGATATTTCTACATCATTACAATGCAATTAATGCTACTGACTTACACTAAAAAGTAAAAACAGGAAAACAATTGTTATAAGAGGGGCTTCCTTCAGCAACTGATGAAAACTGATACAGAGACCTGTAGCCAAACATTAGACCAAGCTGAGAACCCTGCTGAAGAAAGGAAGGAAGAAATGTAGAATCAATAGGGGTAAAGAACATCACAAGAAAAGCTACAGAAACAATTATCCTGAGCTCGTAAGAGCTTACAGAGTCTGAACTGATAACCAGGGAGCTTGCATTGAACTGAGCTTAAACACTCTGCATTTATGGAACAGTTATGTAACTTGGTCCTCTTGTGGGACTTTTAACAGTGGGAGCAGGAGCTGTCTCTTAATTCTTTTGCTGGCTTTTGGGATCCTATTCCTCATACTGGGTTCCCTTGCCCAGACTTAATACAAGGGGAGGGGTTAAGACTTGTTGCAACTTGATAAGTCATGTTTTGTTGATATTCATGGGAAGCCTGCACTATTCTAAACCAAAATGGATGAGAGAATTGGGGCATATGGGGACAGAGGGGAGAAAGAGACTTCTACAAGTTGTTCTGTGACCTACAGACATGTGCTGTGTCACATGTGCACCCTCACACACACACCCCACTTTCTAATTTCATTCTCTAGATCTCACTATACATAAAACCAGTACTGGCTAGTTTGTCTTCAGTTATATAATCCTATACATTTTAGTTCTTCCTTATTTTGAATTGGTTGTCTGTCATGAGGAACTGAAATAATTCAAGGTCATATATATTCAGACAGAAATATTTCATTTGGGAAGTAAAATAATATAATTCTGACACCTACTTCAGGTGTCAATTTTTAAACTCCCAATGTTTTTCAAAGAATCAATCAAATCTTATTGTAATCCACTGGAGAGGGTTAGTAAATGTTAAAATAACTTGAATGAATATGATAATTCCCTAAGTTTTCTTAGCTATTTGTTGAAGGTTGATTCCACCCAAATCTGTCAGATTTAGGTTGTTGTGTTAAGAATTGAGTGTGATATACAAGAAAGTATATGTGAAAAAGAATCCACAATGATGAGAAGATAGTCAGTAAAAGTGATTCATTCTTTCTAATACCAAAAAGTAAAAGAAGCTATCCAAACTTCTAAAATAAACATAATTTTCATATTTTAAGCACCAATATTGATCTAGCATATGATTCTCCCTTTCAAGAGTCATTTCTTTTCAAAAGAACCAGAATTTCCTTTTTATGATAAAGGCATGTATATTGATGTTCTGTTCACAAACCCTAGGGAACAGAAACAACCTAAATGTCTGTCAACTAATGAATAGATAATGAAAATGTTTTATATATATATACATATATATGTATATATATACACATATATATACTATGGAATGCCATTCAGCTGTAAATAAAATGAAATTCATATGCAAATGGATGAAACCAGAAGATATTACAGTAAGGTGATCCAGATCAACATAGACAAACCCTATATGTTCGCTTTTATTTGTGGAGTTTAACTCAAAAGCTTTAGATAACCTGGAGTCACTGCAGAAACAAAGATAGTAAAAAGAAATCATGGTTGGAATGGATGGAGCTTTAGAGAAAGACCTAGGAAGATACAAGGGTTATAAAAATGAAAATGAGAAAAACAAGGTGACAGAGGCACAATGCAGAAGGAAGGAGGATAGGCAAATAACATGAAGGATGTTTGAAAAGGACAAAGAGAACTCTAACACGATGGATACAAAACCAGAAGCGATCCTTCTGCTGCATACAAAAAACACACCTCAGCTTCAAAGACAGACACAAGCTCAGAGTAAAGAGCTGGGAAAAGATTTTCCAATCAAATGGTCCCAAGAAACAAGCTAGTGTTGCCATCCTAATATCTAACAAAGTAGACATCAAACTAAAAGCAGTTAAAAGAGACCAAGATGGACACTACTTATACATCTCAGGAAAAATTGATTAAGATGAGATTGCAATCCTGCATTTAATATAAGGGCACCTATCTATGTAAAAGAAAAACTACTAAAGCTCAAAATCCACATCAAATGTCACACTCTAATAGTGGGAGACTTCAATATCCCACTTTCACTCTTGGATAGATCAACCAGACTGAGACTCAACAGAGAAATAAGGGGTCTAACAGAGGATATGATGCAAATAGATTTAATATATATTCAGAAGCTTCCACCAAAACACAAAGGAATATATATGTTTCTTAGCACAACATGAAACTTTCTCTAAAACTGACCACATAATTGGTCATAAAGCAAATATCAATAGTTATAAAAATAGAAATAATTAATCCCTTGTAATATATCAAACCACCATGGTCTAAAGATAGAGTTCAGCAACATCAAAAATCACAGAAAGCCTACCAAATAATAAAAATTAAACATCACTCAACTAAACCACTTCTGATTCAAGGAAGAAATTAAGAAAGAAATCAAAGACTTCCTAGAATTTAACAAAAATGAACTCACAACATACCCATACTTATGGGACACAATGAAAGCACTCTAAAGAAGACAATTCATAGCATTAGATGCCTATATGAAAAATCTAGAGAAATCCAAGACAAAAGAATTAACAGCACTGCTGAAAGCCTTAGAATAATTAGAAGCAAACTCACCCAGAAGTAGTAGATGGTAGGAAATAATCAAATTTAGAGCTGAAATCAATACAACTGAAACAAAGAAAACAATACAAAGAATCAATGAATCAAAGAGTTGGTTCTTCAAGAAAATCAACAAGATAGATAGACCCTTATCCAAACTAACCAAAAACACAGAGAGAAAGAGTATCCAAATTAGCAAAATCAGAAATGAAAAGGGGGACATAACAACAGACCCCAGGAAATCCAGAGAATTATCAGGCCATACTCTGAAAATCTATACTCCACAAAAAATGGAAAACCTAGAAGAAATGTATAGCTTTCTCAAAAGATGCTACTTACCAAAATTAAATCAAGATCAGATTAAAGACCTAAACAGACATATAACTGCAAAGGAAATTGAAGCTGTCAAAAGTCTCTAAAATAAAAAAGCCCAGGTCCAGATGGTTTCAGTATAGAATTCTTCCAGACATTCAAAGAAGAACAATACCAATACACCTCAAAATGTTCCATAGAGTAGAAACTGAAGGAATATTGCAAAACTCTTTTTATGAGGCCACAATAACTCTGATACAGAAGCCACACAAAGACATAACAAAGAAAGAGAATTACAGACCAATTTCCCCCATGAATATTGATGCAAAAATTCTCAAAAAAAATCTGGTAAGCCAAATACAACAACATATAAAAAAATCATCCAACATGACCAAGTAGGCTTCATCCCAGAAATGCAGGGATGGTTCAACATATGAAAAACTATAAATGTCATCCATCTTATAAGCAAAGCTAAAGGAACAAAACCACATGATCATATCCTTGGATGCTGAAAAAGCCTTTGACAAAATCCAACACTCCTTTATGATAAAAGTCCTGGAGAGATCAGAAATATATGGAAAAAATCTAAATCTAATAAAGGCAATTTACAAAAAGCAGATGGCCAACATCAAACAAAATGGAGAAATATTCAAACCTGTTCCACTAAAATCAGAAACTAGACAAGGCTGTCGTCTCTCCCCTTATCAATTCAATGTATTTCTTGAAGTTTAAGCTAAAGCAATAAGAGAACAAAAAGAGATTAAGGGGGTACAAATTGGAAAAGAAGAAGCAATACTATCTCTATTTGCAGATGATATGATTGTATGCATAAGTGATCCACAAGATTCTACCAGGGAAATTCTACAGCCAATAAACACCTTCAGCAATGTAGCAGGATACAAGATTAACTCAGATACAAGATTAACTCAAATAAATCAGTAGCCCTCCTAAACACTAAAAATAAAAGATCTAGGAAAGAAATAAGTGAAACATTTACCCTTTATAATAGACTCAAATAACATTGAATACGTTGGTGTAACTATAACCAAAAAAGTAACAGATCTATTTGACAAAAACTTTAAATCACTGAAGAAAGAATTTGAAGAGGATATCATAACATGGAAAGATCTCCCATGTTCCTGGACAGGAAAGATCAACACAGTAAAAATGGCAATCTTACCAAAAGCAATCTACAGATTCAATGCAATTTACATAAAAAGCCCAACACAATTTATTACAGACCTTGAAAGAATAATACTCAAGTACATTTGGAATAACAATAAAGTTTGGATCCCCAAAATCATTTTGCTCAACAAAAGAACCTCAGAAGGCATCACCATCCCCAACTTCAAGATATACTATAGAACAACACTAATAAAAACAGCCTGGGACTGAGCGCTGTCTGCAGAGCGTGTACCAATGCACTCTGTAGCAGACTGAGATAAACTCTGACTGCCATGGTCCCCCCAGCTGCTGCTGAGGGAATTTGCACAGCCATCACCTGGCCTCGAATTGGTCAAACAGAGAAAGATTGAAGTATGGAAATTCAGTCCCCTGCCCAGAGCAGAGGTAGAGATTGAGCAGACATTTTCCTCAGAGGTGACAGGAGGCACACAAGCTCGAGTGCCACAACTGACCAGGGGCCACCTAATCATGAAGCACTAAAGCCTTGGGCAGACGCTAGTGCAAAAATTTACATAATAATATAAAGAACAACAAGGTAACTCCAGAAGAAAGTGGTGATCCTACAAATACAAGACCTGAACTGAGCAATGAAGAGGAAACAGAAGGAAGCAACACCAAAAATTCCTTTATGATGGCCATTGAAGCTCTCAAAGAAGATATGAAAAATAGCCTTAAAGAAATAGAAGAAAATACAAACAAAAAATTGGAAGATATGAACAAATCTATGAAAGAAACATGCCAGGAAATAAAAGCTGAAATAGAAGAAATAAAAAAGGCACAAAATGAGGCAAAGATGGAAATAGAAAAATCTGAAGAAAAAAGCTGGAACCACAGATACAAGCATAACAAACAGTTCAAGAGATGGAAGATAGAATCTCTGAAGTGGAAGACTCAGTAGCTCAAATAGATATATCAGTCAAAGAAAATAGTAAAACTAAAAAAGCCATAACTCAAAATGTTCAGGAAATCTGGGACACCATGAAAAGACCTAATTTGAGAATAATAGAAATAGAAGAAGGAGAAGAATACCAGCTCAAAGGCACAGATAAT
>PVIH01028847.1:0-14557 GCA_004025045.1 Sigmodon hispidus | reverse complement strand
GCCTGTGAATTTTAGGATATCATTTTTTCTTACTGCTGAGTAGTATTCCATTGTGTAGATGTACCACAGTTTGTTAATCCATTCTTCAGTTGAGGGACATCTAGGTTGTTTCCAGGTTCTTGCTATTACAAATAATGCTGCTATGAACATAGTTGAGCTAATACCTTTGGAGTGTGAATGTGCCTCTTTAGGGTATACAAAACTTTTTACACCCTCTCTCATGACCCCAGAGCCTGCTCTCCTACTTGAAGCAGATATGGGGAAATCTCTCCCTGTTGATGCTTGCCACATGACAGATGAATAATAGGGAAAGCCATTCCATGCTCTCAATTTCAGGCTGACTCACCCACACTTCACCAGTAGAGTTGGTTCTATCTTGCTGCAAAATGAGAAGCAGATTATAAATGACTTGTATATAATCTTAAAATATGATAAGATAGTCAAAGAAAGACTACCAGAATATTCTAGATAAAAGAAGACTGCAAGATCTGGCAAGGAGGTAGCTGATTAATCTGGATCATTCTGGTATGAAAGACACCATAATAACAGTTATCACAGTAGGAAATAGATGTAGATATGAATAGTATAGTGAAAAAGCAGTAATGCCCATGTCTTTATGTGTGGAGTTACAGGAAAAAAAAAGACATATTAAGATTGTGGCCATTTTGTTTACACATAGTTCAAATAATTCCAATAGGAAATGAAACCTTGGTGGGGTTAGTGTGTGGAGGGTTTGATTAATTTTTAAAATTTTCAAAAGGCTATGTTATCTTATGGGCATGACATAAAAATGGAACTTGTGTTTTCCATATAGCTAGTGATAGTTTCATGTGGCTGAATAAATCAATGTCCTTAAACACTGAATTATAGAAGATGAAAATTCTTCATGGTTCCCATTCAGAAATGTTAATCTCAGTGAAGAGCTGCTGGGGAAGATGACATCATTGTCTGGAACAATAAAACCACTCATGGATTACTCATGCTGTAGAGAATAGCTTCACACTCACGGTCATATGACTGACCCTGGTTATACCTAATGTTTGTAAAAATGAAAGAAGACATAAAATAAGATGGTACCTTGGCTTGAAGAAGTGAGAAAGTGAGAGAGTAGAAGAAAAAAATATGAGTAGAATATAACTGTGTATGAAACTGTGAAAGAATGAATTATTGTCACAAAATTCTTGGTCCTCCATCTAGTAACCTCTGTCTCATGAGCCTACTGGCAACTATTAATCCTTTTGCTTTCTTCAAAAAGGAAAATGTTGTGTTTTTTATCTCAGTCAATCTGACAGGTGTTGGGGTTAGGAAAATGGATCTCGGAAGAGTGGATGCTGGACTAAGCCATATTTGGACCTTGGGAACTTCTGCCCTTGCTGGGAAGGAGACAAAGAGATGTGGAGAAAAGAGAATGACTTGAAGGGGTGGGAGTGGGAAGGGAGCATGAACAAGGATATACATGAATAAAAAATATGACTTTATTCATAATAAAAAATAAAAATAAACTATAAATAAAGAAATAAAAATGAAAGTGTTTGAAATTATACAGATTCCAGACTTTTCAGCTCATCTCCTTTTAATCTAGTGAAATGCATTTGTTTCCTGCAAGTCTTTGGTATTAAAACAATTCTTTTTTACTGTTGGAAAATGCTCCTTGTTCACATTTATTTCAATTTCTAAAGAACATCCATAAAGTTTGACAGTTATGAGTATTATTTATGGAACACCTGTAGAACAATATTCAGTTTTTTAAAACATAAATGAAGACTTTCTTAATATTTTAATGGTCCACAAATGCAAGTGAAACATACATTTTAGTTGATATTTAATGAAAACTAAGAGTCAGATACTAGGGAAAAGCTGAAAATTCATAGACAGGAAACCATAGTCAATTCTCACTCAGCCAACTTCTCAGAGTAAAAGCTATCTGCAAGAGTCCTCAGCCTGGATCATTACTTTTACAGAATACCTCAATGTCTTCCTTAAATACCTTCTTTGCCCAGTTGTTTTACTTCCAGGTTCAACTTTGCATCTTAATCCAAGAATTAGGATTAAAGGTGTGAGTTACTACTGTTTGGCAGTTAGGCCTTGAATTCACAGAAACACAAAAAGATCCCTGTCTCTGGAGTTATGGGATTAAAGACATAGGTCACCACTAGGTCTTTTCCATGCTGGGATTAAAGGCTAAAGTTAACACTCTCTGGACCTCCTGGTTTGACTGTGGGTGGATCTGTTCTCTGATATTTCAGGCTGATATTATCAAATATAAAATATATCACCACATGCAAGACTTACTGATGTTTGGAAGTATGGTTTTCCTACAAACGATCACATGCTGGATGCTAGTTCTCTACTGTGGCAATAATAGAAAGTGGAAGAATCTTTAAGTAGTAAAACTTGCTGGAATGTGGATGTGTCATCCTGGTATCATCATAAGAAGAGAAATTGTGGTTCCTTGTGACCTCAGTTAGTTTTCCTAAATGTGGGAAAATATAGTAAAACTGTCTCTTCTCCATGTGTGGATTCTTCTCTTCAATTTCTATGATGTGATACTACTCCAAAGAAAGTTTAATGGATGGTTAATGACACATACTTTGAAAAACTATAGTACTGTTTCATTGTGTCTGTAGTAGATCATTTGATCCTATAGTTGTGTATTGTATTTTGTATGCTGTTGTGACTGAAGTAAATACTTTAGGTAAAATGTTAGCTTCCTCACAGGAGGCTGAATAGCTCAAATTGGCAGTCATTGTTTCACACCTTGGTCAATTTCATACCTTAGTTACTATGAGTAGTTCTGCAATAGACATTGAAATGAAAACAATAATGTGATGTCTTGGATTGTGTCATAGGAGTAAATACCCAAAGGCTGTGGAGCTGGTAATATGGAGATCTTATTTTAGTTTTCAAGCAATGCACTGATTAGTGTAATTGCTAGACTAGTTTACATCCCAAGCAGTATTGTAAGTATGGGTAAGCTTTATATTCTGTTCACATTTCTACCAACATTTGTTGTCATTTTTAATAATTGCCATTATGACCTGATGAGATATCTTAAGGTAGTTTTAATTTGAATTTTTCTGAAGATGATGGAGATGAAAATTTTTCATATGTTAATGTTTAGTTGAGTTTCAACTTTTGAGACTTGTCTACTCAATTTCTTAGTTCATTTATTGATTGCACTGTTTGCTTTCTTGTAGTTAGGTTTTCTGAATTTTTCTGTATATTTAGAAAGATATAGATGTTAGATGTGTAACTTGCAAAAACCTTTTCCCATGCTCTCATCATCAATTGATTGCTGTCTTTGCTGTGCATGATTTAATGGGATTTAATTGGTCCTATATGTTGAATGCTGAAATGTTTCCTGAACAACTAGATTCATTCTCAGGTATCCCTTGCCTATATTTTTATCTGGATATGCTGTAACTAATAGTCTTAGCTAGGATTTAATTGCTGTGAAGAGACACCAAGATGATGGCAATTCTTATAAAGGAAAACATTTCATTGGGACTGGTTTGTAGTGTAAAGGTTTAATCTATTGTCATCACGGCAGGAAGCATGATGGCATACAGGTAGACATGGCAGAGGCAGCTGAAAGTTCTACATCTGGATCCTTGGGTGGCAGGAAGAGTCAATGACATAGCAATTTTTCTTCTGATGGTGCCATTGTTAGAGCCATAGGGAACTTTAAGTGTGCCTGGCACAGGTTTTCCCTTGTGTTTTTAATGGAGACATTGTTCTATGAGAGATTTCTCAGAGAGAGAATGGCTTGAGCTGAAAGAGAAATGGTGTTTGATCACTACCTGACCCTATTGAAAATAAAACCTTTACAAGGTAAGTGTTGTATTAAACTTACTGGGGATATTCCAGGCCTATGTTATGCTACTTATCTGAAACACTTATGTTCAGTTATTCTTTGATCCCACTTGATAAAGGGTTTTGGTCTTCTAGACCATGGTACTAGTGTGATTCCGTATTCCACACTGGCTAAGACAAGAGTCACTGCTCTTGCTCAAACATAAAAATAAATTTGACTCCTTTTTATCTTTCTTAATAATTTTTATAATCTTGACTGAATAAATTTTTTGTATATTTTCTGATAATTCATCATTTTATAAGTATGTTTTTTGAAGTCTTCACACAACATCTTACTTATCTCAGATATTTGAGTTGGAACCTTGTGTAAATTATGCTCTTTGGAGCATCATGTTTTATTTTATTTTTATGAATCTTGTGTTTCTGTGTTATGATTCATATCTGATGGTTTAAACACCCCTTTTGGTTCATTTGAGGCTTTTTAAAATTTAGAAACCTATCCTCAATGGTTCACTGCCCAGTCACTCAGAGAACCAATCAGTTTTGTATTTGTAAGGTATTTGGAGATCTCCAGCACTGTTATGGAGTCTGTAACAAACATCTTCTCTGACATATATCCAAGATAAGTGCTCAATGAGTTTAATAATAAAAATATGGGTGTGGTTAGACAGCACATTGTTTTTACACAGTAGGCAAAATTTTTCCCTTCTAAAAAAAAATAGGCATTGTTAATTAACATAAAATGCAAAAACTGGAAGGCAGCATCTGCTGACACAAAACTATATCCCACAATAGAGTGGAGGAAGGTCTCTCAATCTTCACAGTTGGAAATCAGATACAGAGACTTCAGAATATGTGATTTCAAAAACAAAGGCAACAAATATCACAATTTCCTTCCTATAATGATCTAAAATATGTGGATTCTAAATAAGCAAAGTTCATGTGTATATGTGTGCACTTGTACATTTCTATATACATTCATAAATGTGTATCTAAATATGTATGTGTGTATATGTGTGTATCTATGTTTATGTGTGTGCAAGAGTATGTATGCGTATGTGAGTGTTGGTACACATGAGAATGGCTTGTCTGTGTTTCTATGCATGTGAATAAGAGATAAAAGTAGAAGACGGATTAGGACAGAGCAGCTAGCAGGAAAGAGAAGGAGAAATGGAAATTAGTGCATTTGGTCAAAATATATGATATACTGGAAATTCTGTTTCACAGCTTCAATGGTTAATTATTCAACAAGATTTATTTTTTGTTGTTTTTGAACAAAAATTTACTTTATTTTACTTATAAAATAAAGTCTTTTTTATCCATATATCCCTTATCCTCCTCCCAACCTCTTCTGGTCAGCCTCCAGCCTCCTTCATCTGTACCCCTCATCCCCGTCCCAAAATTAACAAGGAATTCCAAGGTGGATCAGCTCAGCATCCACTTCAGGCAAGTCCAATTTCTTCATCTACAATCACATGGTTGATATGTATGGGGAAAGACAGCTCAGAGACTGAATCTTGGTGGTCAGCAACCCCAGGAGGTTTTGTTTAGCCCTTGATCACTTTGGGAAGAAGCTTGTTAATCTCCAGAGAGTAATAGGTTGCAGCAGCATCAGCCTCATAGGATGGATAGTGAGGGTGAAGTCTGTCCTAAACCAATTGCCATTGAACATGGCTTGAAGCCCACATAACCATGGATGCTCAACAGATGAGAAGTATTGAAGGATGTCTTGGTTTCTTTTGATAACAAGTTTATAAAATGAATACAATATATAATGACACTCTTACTGGCCCTGCAGGAGATAGTGGCTCTTTGTCCTAGAAACAAGGTTAAAAAGAAGATACATATCACAAACACTGGACAGCTTGGGATCTGAAAGACCTTGCACTGGCACCTAGGATGCCACTCGCTTCAGTGGAACACCTGACTCAGTCTTGATGTTGGGGTGAAGGAAGTGGATCTGCCAGGAATAGATGCTGAACTAAGCCATAATGGGACTTTGAGAGCTCCTGCCCTTGCTGGGAAGGCGATAAAGTGATATGGAGAAGAGAGAGTGACTGGAAGGGGTGGGAGGTGGAAGGGAGCTTGAATAAGGATATATACAGATAAAAGTGTGACTTTATTGATAATAAAAAAAGAAATTGAAAAGCAAACAAAAAAAGCAGCTGGAAACTGGGTTGGCACAATTCCCACAGGGGATTATGGAAAAATAAACATACCTCTCTGTAATAGATATACTGAAAACACTACAGAGTAAAACCTTGAGTAATCAAATCAAAAATTGGGGTTCAGTTCTAAAAAAGGAATTATGAACAGAAGAATTGCAAATGTCTGAAAGGCATCTGAAAAAGTGCTCATCATCTTTAGCCATCAGAGAAATGCGAATCAAAGCAACTTTGAAATGCCCCCTGACATCTCTCAAATTGGCTAAGATAAAAGACATAGATGACAGCCTATGCTGGAGAGGTTGTGGAGCAAGGGGAACACTCCTACATTGTTGGTGGGAGTGTAAGCTTCTTCAGCCACTGTGGAATGCAGTATGGCTGTTTCTCACAAAACTGAGAATCAATTTCCCCAAGGACCCAGCAATAACACTTCTGGATGTATACCCTAAAGATGCACAGACACACTCCAATGGCATTAGCTCAAAAATGCTCATAACAGTATTATTTGTAATAGCAAGAACCTGGAAACAACCTAATGCCCCTCAATTGAAGAATGGATTAACAAACTGTGGTACATCTACACAATGGAGTACTACTCAGCAGTAAGAATAAAGGATATCGTAAAATTTTCAGGCAAATGGATGGATTTGGAAAATATCCTACTGAGCAAGGTGTCATAAATCCGAGATATAAGCAGGGGATGTCCTCACTCATTAGCTGTCTCTAAACAACAACAACAACAAAAAAAAGCAAAGCATACTCAAGCTGCAACTACAAAAGAGCTTGGGATCGGAATCACCTTGGATGACTCCTTGGTTCACACTCCACAAGAGAAACACCTGCCTCACTCTTGATGTTGGGGGAAGAAAAGTGGATTTGCCAGGAGTGGAGACTGAACTAAGCAATATTGGGACATTAGGACATTGGAACTGCCTGTCCATGGATGGGATGGAGAGATGTGGAGAAGAGAGAATTACCTGATGTGGTGGGAATGGGCCTTGAATAAGGATATAAAAGGATAGAAAATGTGACTTCTTTATTCATAATAAGAAAAAAAAAGGAATAAAATAGATCATCTATTTGAAAAAAAAAGTTGTTTGCCATTGGAGCCTACTTGTTTAGCCTTGTACTCAGAGATCCAGAACTCCCAGATCTATGTAAGTTTTCCCTGCTCTGTTATCCCTGGAACTCCTTGAGCTACCTCTGCCTAGTTTTGACTGTGGTTTGATCTCTTGATATTTCAGGTTATTAAATATGTTACATATCACCACAGACAGACATAACACATAGGAAAATAGTTTATAAAGGTAGAAAACTAGTGTAAGGATGAGGTTCTAAATTGACAGGGTAATTATGTAAGGCAATGGAGTCTTTTGATTGCTAAATATTGATACTTGATAGCTGGATCTTGGTAGTCATCTGCTAGAAGAGGGATTGGTCAAATAAGCAAAAAGACTTAGGTGGTTAGTTTCAGGACTGCAGTCTAATGATTTTAAGTAGAAAGAGAATGAATTAAGGAGAAAGTCAAGGCCACAGCCACATGCCTGAGTGGGCCAGTGACTCTTCACTGTATGTTATATCAGGTACACTGAAATTTAAGTTAAGCATTTCAGTATTTTTTTCCATTTTCACATATTATGCCTTGTGGCTGGCTTGTTTTTCCATCTTGTTTATATTTGTTTATATGCCACTCACCTTTCTCCTTATACTCTTTTTAAAATAAAATTTTTCTTTGTATATTTTCTGATAATTCATCATTTTATGAGTATGTTTTTTGAAGGCTTCACCGAACATTTTACTTATTTCAGATATTTGAGCTGGAACCTTGTGTAAATTATGATCTTTTGGAACATCATGTTTTATTTTATTTTTATTAATCTTGTGTTTCTATGTTATGATTCATATCTGATGCTTTAAACACCACTTTTGGTTCATTTGAGGCTTTTTTAAATTTAGAAACCTATTCTCAAGGGCTCACTACCTAGTCATTCAGAGAATCACTCAGGGTTAAGCTACTTGGAGATCTCCAGCACTGTTATGTAGTCTATAACACACTTATTCTCTGACATATCTCCAAGATAGGTGCTCAAAAAGTTTTGTAATAAGAATATGGGCGTGATTATTTAGCACATTGTTTTTACAAAGTAGCCAAAATTATTCCCTTCTAAAATACATTAATCAGTGTTAATTAATATAAAATGCAAAAACTGGAAGGCAGCATCTGTGGACACAAAATTATATTCCACATTAGAGTGGAGGAAGGTCTTTCAATCTCCACAGTTGGAAATCAGATACAGAGATTTCAGAATATGTGATTTCAAAAACAAAGGCAAGAAATATCACAATTTCATTCCTATGCAGATCCAAAATGTGTGGATTCTAAGTAAGCAAAGTTCATGTGTATATGTGTGTACATGTGCATTTCTATATACGTTCAAAAATGTGTATTTATATGTATATGTGTATCTATATTTATGTGTGTGCAAAAGTAAGTGTGTGTATGTGAGTGTTGGGAAATATGAGAGTGGCTTGACTGTTTCCATGTATGGGAGATGATACAAGAAAAGAGATAAAATTAGAAGATAGATTAGGAAAGAGCAGCTAGCAGGAAAGAGAAGGAGAAATGGAGATTAGTTCATTTTGTCAAAATATATGATATACTGGAAATTCTTTGTTTTTAAGAAAATTGAGTACAGTGAATTTATATCAGTAAAATATTTTAAGGTCATCAAGTTAGCTCACATGCCAAAGGTCCATGGATGATGTCAACATGAGTTTGGTCCCCAGAACCCAAATGAGAAGGAGACAATCCTGCCCTGACTTCTGTCCTTGCTGACCTTTGACCTCCACAACTATACCATGCCACATGTGCACTTAGAAACATGTGCACACAAACACACAGACACAGAAAAGCACACTCACATAGACACATAAAAGGCTACTTAATTAACTAAAATGTAGTACAAATTGAAAGACAAAACAGAGGAAATAGACACAAGTAAGGAAGTAAGAGAGCAGCACCCCTGAATCCAGAAAATGCAAGAGCTTTCAACACAGAATTTAGGTTTTTCTTCATCATCACTATAGTATGAAAAGACTTAGGATGGATAACATAACTCCAGATTTATAAAAAATAAATCTCTCATATTTAAGCAAGAGAGATTTTGGCATTTTGTAGCAGAAGAAACAGAAAGATAATACTGAGTTCTCCTTTGCATTTTCATATAAAGTCTTTCCATATCAAAAGACATAAGAGAAATTGAACCCATTATATATTGCTGAATTCTGCAAACTTTTTTTTCAGGGTTTCAGATACACCAGCAGTCAGGCAGATGGGGGAAGTGAGTAGGTCCAGGGTTGGGTCTGGTACAGGCAACTGTTGAGACTCTCACAGGAGGTTTTTGTTGGAGGCTGAAGCACTGTGGGAGGATCACTGTAACCCTGTAGGCAATAATAATCTGCCAGGTCTTCAGCCTGGACACTGTTGATGGCGAGAGTGAAATCTGTCCCAGACCCACTGCCTATGAAGCGATCAAGGACACCAGTGTACCTAGTGGATGCATAGTAGATCAGCAGTTTGGGAGCCTGCCCTGGTTTCTGCTGGTACCAGGCCAAGAAACTCTTATTGTTTCCACCGTAAAAAAGACTCTGACTGGACCTGCAGCTCATGGTGACCTTCTCTCCTGCTGATACAGACAGGGAAGATGGAGTCTGGGTCATTACAATATCTGCACAGGCACCTGCAAACAGGAATATATAATAAACATGCATAATATACAAACATTAAATATAGTAAGAATAAATATTTGTCTTTTGACATCTTTGTAATGTCATATCGTCAGAGTATATATCCTACACATTAGTTTAAGAAATATTATGTTCTAGAATACACTGTAAATTTTTGAAATGACTCTAAAAAGATATAATATATTTCAATTTCTTACCAGACACCCAGAGCAGCAGGGACATGAGGACCTGGGTCTGTGACTCCATCTTGCTCCCCCTGCCTGTCTGATGCCACTGATTTCTTACCACAAATCCCCAGGTTATAAATTCTGAACAGCTGGGCGAGGTTAGAGAGGTGCATGCAAAGAAGTCAGCTAAAATACATAAGGAAATGTTTGAGCAGTGTGTGTCAGTGGCTGATAACAATCAACAGGCAAAAATAGCATCACTGCTCTTCAAAAAATGATTGAAAGTTATCAGATTACAGCCCTCAGACAGAATCTATTAGGTGCTCTGATAACAATGCTGGGTTAAAATGCAAGACATATTTAATTCAGGTTGCTTTTCCATAAATCACGCTAAAGCTCTTTCAGATTAACAGTACTAGGGAAATGGTAAAATATATTTAAAATTTCATAACAAGAAAATAAATTTGCAGTAAGAAAACAATCAATAAAAAGAAAGTGTGAATGGAGGAATACGGTGAAACCGAGAGAGAGAGTATTGAGGCTAACTTTATTTGTTTATTATATTCCATCTGTAATGTCACTATTATACAGATTACAATAAATATTAGGCTACATTTTCCATATTAAACAAAAGACAGAAATACAAAAACCAGTTGAGAATGTATTCTATAGAAATACTGGGGAACACTAATTTAAGGCATGACATGCTAGAAGCATTCATCAAAAAGCCAAGGCAAACCAAGGAGAAACTAACAAGTATTCTCCCCACAATTTTGAGCATCTGAAAGAACAATATAAGTTTTGGAAAATGGTAGGAGAACAAAACAACTTCTTCAAGAAGTTATGGCTGTCAACCTACACTAAAAGTATGTTTATTACAGAAATGCAAGTTTGAGAGTAATCTAGAAATTAGCAGTATTGAAACTTAGTGAAAATTCACTGAGTGACAAAATGAAGAGTTAAAAAAATCTCTCGCCATTGCTTCCAGTTCCGCTCCTGGGACCAAGTGCTCTCTGCAGAGTCCCAGTGCTCTCTGGAGCAGGGGCAGGTAAACTCTGCCCCTGAACACACCCACAGCTCCTGCTGAGGGAATTTGCACGGCTCCCCTCTATGACCTCGAACTGAGCAAACTGAGTGAACAGAGCAAACCAACTACAGGGGTCTCTGAAGGGCAGATTCAGACACCACCCAGAGGTGAGGAGGGGTCACCAGGCCTCAGTGCCTATATCCCAGCCTGGGAGGGAGAGTTGAGCTCCCATTGCTTTCGGTTCCGCTTTCTGGACCAAGTGTTCTCTGTAGAGTCCCAGCGCACTCTGGAGCAGGGGCAGGTAAACTCTGCCCCTGACCACACCCACAGCTCCTGCTGAGGGAATTTGCACAGCACCCCACCACGACATTGAACTGAGCAAAGCAACTACAGGGGTCTCTGAAGGGCAGATTCAGACCACACCCAGAGGTGAGGAGGGGTCACCAGGCCTCAGCGCCTGTATCCTAGCCTGGGAGGGAGAGATGAGCTCCCATTGCTTTCGGTTCCACTCCCAGGAACAAGTGCTCACTGCAGAGTCCCAGCACACTCTGGATCAGGGGCAGGTAAACTCTGCCCCTGACCACACCCACAGCTCCTGCTGAGGGAATTTGCACAGCTACCCACCTCGACCTCGAACTGAGCAAAACCAACAACTGCAGGAGTCTCTGAAAGACAGAATCAGACCCTGACCAGAGAGGTGACAGGAGGCACACAAACCCGAGTGCCACAACTGACCAGGACCCATCTAATCGTGAACCACTGAAGCCATGGGCAAACATCAGTGCAAAAAATTACATGATAATAAAAAGGACAACATGGTAACTGCAGAAGAGAGTGGCGATCTTACAAATACAAGGCCTGAACTGAGCAATGAAGAGGAAACAGAAGGAAGCAACACCAAAAATTCCTTTTTGATGATCATCGAAGCTCTCAAAGAAGATATGAAAAAAAGCCTTAAAGAAATAGAAGAAAATACGAACAAAAAATTGGAAGAGATGAACAAATCTATGAAAGAAATATGCCAGGAACTAAAAGCTGAATTAAAAGCCGAAATAAAAGCTGAAATAGAAGCAATAAAAAAGGCACAAAATGAAGCAAAGATGGAAATAGAAAACCTGAAGAAAAAAGCTGGAACCACAGATACAAGCATAACAAACAGAGTTCAAGAGATGGAAGATAGACTCTCTGAAGTGGAAGACTCAGTAGCTCAATTAGATATTTCAGTCAAAGAAAATAGTAAAACTAAAAAAGTCATAACTCAAAATGTTCAGGAAATCTGGGACACCATGAAAAGAAATAATTTGAGAATAATAGGAATAGAAGAAGGAGAAGAATACCAGCTCAAAGGCACAGATAATGTTTTCAATAAAATCATAGAAGAAAACTTTCCTAACCTGAAGAAGGAAATGCCCATAAAGATACAAGAAGCTTACAGAACACCAAATAGATATGATCCCAAAAAAAAGTCAGCGCACCACATTATAACCAAGCCACAAAACATACAGAACAAAGAAAAAATTTTAAGAGCTGCAAAAGAAAAGGGCCAACTCACATATGAAGACAGACCCATCAGAATAACGCCTGACTATTCAATGGAAATGATGAAAGCTAGACTGGCTTGGTCAGAAGTTATACAGATGCTAAAACAGCATGGCTGCCAAACTAGAATACTATACCCTGCAAAATTATCAGTCACCATAGATGGAGTAAACAAGGTATTTCAGGACAAAGTCAGACTGAAAGAATGTGTATCTACCAACCCAGCACTACAGAGAGTATTAGAGGGAAAACTACAACCTAAGGACCCCAGATACACCCACGAAATCACAAACAATCAATAAGTCCACAGAAGAATACCCTAGAAAAAGGAAATACAAACAAGTTGCCACCAAAAATGGCAGGAAATATGAATCAATGGTCATTAATTTCCCTTAATATCAATGGACTCAACTCTCCTATAAAATGTCACACACTAACAAGATGGTTACAACAACAGAAGCCATCCTTCTGTTGCCTAAAAGAAACACACCTAAACTGCAGAGACAGACACAGGCTTAGAACAAAGGGTTGGGAAAAGATTTTCCAGTCAAATGGTACTAAGAAACAAGCAGGGGTTGCAGTTCTAATATCTAACAAAGTGGACTTCAAGCTAAAAGCAAATAAAAGGGACCAAGAGGGTCACTACTTATTCATCACAGGAAAAATTGGTCAAGAGGAAATTTCAATCTTAAATATTTATGCTCCTAATGTAGGGGCACCTACATATGTAAAAGAAACACTGCTAAAGCTCGAATCCCACATCAATTCTTACACCCTAATAGTGGGAGACTTCAATACCCCACTTTCAACCCTGTGTAGATCAACCAGACACAGCCTCAACAGAGAAATAAGGAGTCTAAAAGAGGTTATGATGCAAATGGTTTCCATAGATATCTACAGAACCTTCCACCCAAAGGCAAAGGAATATATATATATTTCTCAGCTCCTCATGGAACTTTCTCCAAATTTGACCACATAATTGGTCATAAAGCAAATATCAGCAGATACAAAAATGGGGAAATAATCCCTTGTAACATATCAGACCATCAGGGCCTAAAGTTAGAATTCAACAACATCAAAACCCAAAGAAAGCCTACTAACTCATGGACACTAAACATCAATCAGCTGAACCATCTCTGGGTCAAGGAAGAAATTAAGAAAGAAATCAAAGTCTTCCTAGAATTCAATGAAAATGAATCTACAACGTATCCAAACTTGTGGGACACAATGAAAGCAGTCTTAAGAGGAAAATTCATAGCTCTAGACGCCTGTATGCAAAACCTTGAGAAATCCCACACTAGAGACCTAACAGTGCAGCTGAAAGCCTTAGAACAGTTAGAAGCGAACTCACCTAGGAGGAGTAGACGGCAGGAAATAATCAAACTTACAGCTGAAATCAATACAATTGAAACAAAAAGAACAATACGAAGAATCAATGAATCTAAGAGTTGGTTCTTTGAGAAAGTTAACAAGATAGATAAGCCCTTAGCCAAACTAATAAAAAAACAGAGAGAGAGTGTCCAAATCAACAAAATCAGAAATGAAAAGGGGGACATAACAACAGACCCCCAGGAAATACAGAGAATTATCAGGTCATATTTTGAAAATCTGTATTCCACAAAAATGGAAAATCTAGAATAAATGGACAGCTTTCTGGACAGGCACCATCTTCCAAAATTAAATGAAGATCAGATTAATTACCTAAACAGGCTTATAACCCTTAAGGAAATTGAAGCTGTCATTAAAAACCTCCCCAAAAATAAAAAGCCCTGGTCCAGATGGTTTCAGTGCCGAATTCTACCAGACATTCAAAGAATAATTACTACAGTTACTCCTCAAACTATTTCACACAGTAGAAACTGAAGGAATATTGTCAAATTCCTTTTATGAGGCTGCAATCACCCTAATACCCAAGCCACTCAAAGACACAACAAAGAAGGAGAATTACAGACCAATTTCCCTCATGAATATTGATGCGAAAATACCCAACAAAATTTTGGTCAACCGTATACAACAATGTATAAAAGATATCATCCACCATGACCATGTAGGCTTCTTCCCAGAAATGCAGGGCTGGTTCAACATACGAAAAACTGTAA
>PVIH01028846.1:0-14559 GCA_004025045.1 Sigmodon hispidus | reverse complement strand
CTGTCACCTCTCTGGTCAGGGTTCGAAACCGCCCCTCAGAGGCCCCTGCAGTTGGTTTGCTCAGTTCACTCAGATCGGGGTCGCAGTAGGGCTCCTAGTAGATTCCCTGAGCAGCAGGGGCTGCGGGTGTGGCCAGGTGCAGAGTTCAGCTGCCCCTGCTCCAGAGTGCGCTGGGACGCCACAGAGAGCACAGGTCCCGCCAGTTTATTTATTTTTTACTTTTGTGACTTGATTGTGTGACTCTAGAAAAAACTTAAAATTATTATGACAAATATTTTTCCAACATAACACTTTTGTTGATTATTTGGCAATTTTACTTAATGCCCCTAATCACCTCACTTCCCAGTCTTCTCAGCACCCCCTCTCATTTTGTGACCATCACTTCTAAAGAAAAGAAAATAAAAAAATACCAAGTCCAGTTTCTGTTGTTTGTATACTCAGTGGAGCATGGTCAAAGTGCCAGTGGACAGTCTGTCAAATAAAACTGAGTCCTTCATTACCCCAAGACACCATCAAATGTGAAGAGCTATATTTCAGAAGCCCTGTTACAGTTGTTAAGAGCTCTCTTCAACGGCTTTCTGTCTAAACTGTTTCTTTTTGGGGGAGGGGTTGGAGAGAGAGGTTTCCATAGAAGCCTTCTATGTCTCTCATTCTCAAGTATGAGTTTGTAGTTGTTACTACTGCAAAAGTAGCTTCCTTGTCCTTTACAGTCAGTGACAGCTTGAATCATGGACATTCACATGCTTTTTGGTTATAGCACAAACATGTATGTATATCCACATGGCCTTTAGTGGGAGCATAGATTGTGGACCTCAGACATCAACATGGTTTCAGGAAGCAGCACACACAATGGACATTCATGTGACCTTCAGTGTTAATACAGGCCATGGACAGCAACATGGCTTTTAGCAGTGGCAACACCAACCATGAAACTTAACATGGCCTCAGGCTATAGCTAAAGACACAGATATCAACATGGACCATAGAATGATGATAGCCTCCAATGGTATCGTAGACCATGAGTGTCCACCTAGCCTCCAGCAGTGGCATGGGCCACAAACATCCACATGTACCTTCAGCATGAAGATGGCCTTGGGTGGCAACACAGACCACTGACACCAGCATGTTTCCTGGATATAGCCTGGATCACAAATACCAACATGGTCTCCAGGCACAGTAAAGACAGATCCTGGAAGTCTTCTGAAAAATTCCAACTCAGAAAGTGAACTGCTCCTTCTTTCATTATCTACCTTAGCCTTCTCCCATAACTCTCAGTGTTGTTATATCTTTAGTTCTACCTCTTTCTACTTTGCCTGCACCATTCCATTCTTTTATCTTTCCAATTTCTCCATCATGTATTTGTTTACTGAAGTGGCATTGCAAATTGCAGTGTTTATCACAGTACACACACACACACACACACACACACACACACACACACACACACACAGAGTTTCCCAGATAGCTTTATGTGCAAATACTCATTGTAATAAGTCATTTACCCATTGCTCTAGTTTTAGGTTTCTGGTTTCTCAAGCACCATAAATATTTGACCATTGCTGAGACTCGTCTCATATATCCTACTGTTTTCCAGAGTCAGATGATCTTGCTACAAGTTCTAGGCTGTCATATACCTCCCTATCCATGGTACTGGCCTCTTTGAGGCTTACCAGGAAAGACCCTTGTGCTGGCAGCCTGTGGGCAGTGCCATGCCTCCAATAGGATGAGCAACACAGGCTGCAGCTGCAGGGTCTCTGTGCTGAATTTCCATGTTCGTTATTCACTGTGGCCACACTTTCCCATTATGCTTCCATACACTTTGCAGCCATGTCTCTAGTTTTCCGATTCTCTGCCATGCACAGCTCTGGTTTGCCATTATTTCTTGTGATTTTGTGAGACCATGTTTTAAAAGCATCTTCTCATTAGACCTACCTTTAAAAAATTGTTCCAGAGATACTGTGGGCTCTAAATACTCTTTCTTCTAGCAGGGCAGCACTCTGGCTTGTCCTGGGTTCACATCAAGTATTTTTTTAAAAACCCCAAACAAAGCTTATTGTGGTTTTTCAGTGATTATATTAAATTTACACATTAGTTTGAGAACTAGCCTCCTAATAAAAATTTAGCCTCATTTGTAGTTATCTTATAAATCTGGTGATTTTAGGCAGGGGAATGTAGCTAGTGACAGAATACTTATTTAGCAAGTAAATTTCTTACACTCTACTCCTGGTCTCACAAAACCAACCAAAGATTGAAACCATGGCTGAACTTCTGGCTCAGTTGGTGGAGTGTTTTTCTAGCATGAACAAAGCCCTGGGTAGTGTCTCCAGCCATACATAGACCTTGCGAAGTTGTCAGAATTCCATTATCTCAGGACATTGAGGGTGTACACAGAAGGGCCAGAAGTTCAAGTTGTCTTTGTCAACATAAGAGGTTTGAAGTCAGCTTGGGCTACATATACTTTCTTTTAAAAATGATATAAAACTAAATTGACTGTGATATATCTTCCCAAGGGATGTAACTATTTCTTGGTATGGTATATAATGCCATAAGTAATTTGGCTTCTTTGCTTAGATTGAAATACCTTAAAAACTATAAAATTACTATTTAAGTCTAAGAGACAGACAGAGGTTGAGGAATAGAGAATGCATTGTCATGTGAAATTTAAGAACTGTAGTCTTTGTTTGCTTTCTTTGTAGTTGTAGTTGGAGAAGAGACTTCTCATGGACTTGCTTGCATTTTGGCCATAAACCTAGCCATTGGAAGGACATCAGTTCAACCTTGAGGCATTCGAGATTGTATAGGCATTCAAGGACATCTTCATTTTATGTCCTTGGAAAATTATAACTTTCTGCCTTATGGCCCTTAGCACTTAAGAAAAAAAATCCAGTGACTGCACAATATACAACTTACTGAGCACTCAGCTATAAATGGGACATTCATATCACCTGTTCCTCCACAAGTCTTAGGGAACATTATAGCAAAGGGTAAGGATGAAATAATGAGTCAAAAAATGAGGAGCAAAGTGATGAAATGGTATCTCCTGCGCATAATATGGCTGTTGGAAATTGTTAAAGATTAAAGAAAATTATCCTAAAGCAAAAAAACTTAGCTTGTTTTCTCTTTACTGGCAGCACTGGCTCCAAGTTCTCTCACAGTAAAGCTTATATTGGTTTGTCTTCTCACTTTGTCTCTATGAGTTCTTATTCTCTGTTGGTAGAGATTTATGTCAGTGATGATTGTGGAAATAAGATGACATAAAGAGAATCATACAGAAAATTAACCAGGAAATGTGAAAACTTGATGAGAGAAGCCTTAGCAGTATCAATTCATTTAAAACATCACTTATTTGAATTATATAACATAATTTCCTAAACTGCCCTTTTAAGTATAAATGTAAGTATTTAGATACAAATACCCTTATAAGAGAGATACTCTCATTTTAGGGAGATCTAAATGAGATCCTAGACAGCCACAGAGTACTCCTGAATTCCTGTTTCATGGAAGATCTTATAGAAATTCAGCCACAAGATCAAAGCAGCAACATGGCTTTGCTCACAGTGTGACATAAAAATGGCTGCTTGTCACTTCTGGTTGGGAGAAAAGTAATTGCATTGCCTTTGAACTAAGAACATTAACTGTGGTCAGTAGACCAAAATTTTCCTCAAGTTTTATTTGAGAGATGCTAAAATGCACATTACAATTTACCTGCATATTTTCCTTGTTCAGTATTTCTTTGCCACTCTGTTAGTAAAGTTGATGCTGAAGAAAGTCAGGGAAAGATTATCCTAATGAAACCAGAAACAGGAGAAAATATGCATTAATTATAAATTATAAATTAGATCATTGACAGTGGGTGATCAAATATTTGGCATTATAATCCATCTAAATTGAAATTGGATTTGGCACAACTTGATATTCCATCCTATCCCTGGGAGTAACTAATAGATTCTTAAAAATCATCTTTTGAAAGTTCACAAAAGATTTTTGTGTGTGTGTGTGTGTGTGTGTGTGTGTGTGTGTGTGTGTGTATGTGTGTGTACTTTTCCAGGTATTTGTGAGGACAGAAAGTTGATACAGGACATAAAATGTTTTTCTTTAATGGTTTCTCTATGTTATTATATTCAGATAGAGTCTATAACAGCATAAGAAGCTCATTAGCTCATTCTTTCTACCAGACTATCTAGCCCATGAGATGCACCTGCGCCCAGCACTGAGGTTCATAGGTGTCTATTGAAGTCCCAAGTCTTAAGTGAATTCTGAGAAAGTAAACTTTTGCTTTTTTGCATGCTTTTTAAAAGTAAATACTTTATAAACACAATCATTACACAGGTACCCTAAAAGATAGTTTAAAGCCATAAAAGCATGATTTTAATATAACAACTAAATATGAAAAAAAGTTGAGAAAAAATAGCATGTAAAATATGGCTGTTAGCCCAAGCAAATGTGACAAACTTTCCTATTTTCTTACCTTGGGTGCAAAACATAAGTCATATAAGCAGAAATAATGAGAATTATGATGATGACAATGATCATGGTGATGATTACAATAATAATAATCACCAAATCATTCTCTTTTTCTAATGTCAGTTCATAAATACAGAGCTTAGCATTCAAGAGCACTAATTGCCTTCACAGTTCTGCAAGGAGTTGAACTGAGCTCTGTTGGAGGTCACAGCTGGACAGCAGAAGACTGAAGGTAATGAGATATCTGGACTGTGGGGCACTGGCTCATTGGCTGCTCAATTGAAAAGTCCTGTTGTATGGATGAAGACCTTACTCCTAAAAATAATGAGGCAGACAGGAATCATTGATTTATCTTGAAGCAAAAGCATGGGCAAGAACAAGCATGAGGCCAAAAATGTCTCCAAATAATGTAAGTCTTCTTAGGCAAAAAACAGTCTTTATAACCTGACCTTCCCTAACCTGCCTACAAATATTAGAAATATTCTTTGGTCTGGTGTTTGCCCACATATATGAGGGGAAATTCTAAGAGCTGAGGCATATACACCAGTTAATAATATCCGTCCTTTGTATAGGGTAAGCAAAGTATACAACCTATATGCCAATGTAGTTGTTTTTCTGCTATGAAAAGGATATATCAAACATGTACAGAATAGAAAGTAAAAGAATCATTACCTCCCATTCATAGCCTCAATAATTGCCAATGCTTTATCTTTTAAATATATGTGTGTGTGTGTGAAAGAGAGAGAGAGAGAGAGAGAGAGAGAGAGAGAGAGAGAGAGAGAGAGAGAGAGAGAGAGAGAGAGAGACATAAGGGGAAAGATCTGAAAGGTGAATTGTATCTTAAGAGGGAAAGCAAAAACAGTGCTGTCGTTGGAGCTCCCTAAGCCCCTTCCTTGTGACATTACCTATATCGGGTATTATATGAAGAGTGTTGCCTCTGTGAATAATCAGGTAATCAAAAACTAGTTACTGCTTTGACTTTTTATTGCAGGTTCTTCAGCCACTTACATTTAACATTTTAAATGTATCATTATTTTAAACACACATCATTATTTTAATTATAACCAATTAGACATGCCTGCATCTCCTCAGCATGCATCATTATGCACCTTACCAAAAAGCACTCTAATCAAATTGCATACCAACATTCTTTATTATAATTTATGTGCGCATGTCTGTAACTGATTTGTATGTTTTAAAGATTAATTTCAGTAGAAGTGGAACTAAATGTGAATGAGCTTACTCTGGCATTTTTAAATTCATAATGTTGTTGTCATCTCAAACACATTTTATTTTCTTATCTCAGGAGATAACAGGTACTTGACAAGAAGTCATGTTGGTTCTCCAAATTTTTGTACTGAAGCCCTTGAATTATTAAATTTCCCTCGTGTCTTTTGACATCTAAATACTGGTTTCTTGTTTCTCAAGACTCAGTCTTAGTTACAAAATAATAAACTGTTAAGCTAGAAGAATTAGAGACACAGCCTTAGTTGTTGAACCTAGCTGTACTCAAAAGATTTCCGCTTCTCTTATCTATTAATTCATCGGTTTTTATGTTTGGGTTTGCGTCTCTCAGATTTATAAGGAAGTCTTTCTACATGTATTTGCAATATGGTAGAAAGACCATTAAACTGTTTGTGAACTTAGTTTTGATGCTGAAATTTTTGCCTGTTTCAATCTTTATGTGATAGTTAATGTAGATTGTTGGGCTAGTTGAATTGTGAAATACTCATGACTCTTAATGTTGCATACCTTTGGGAATGTCTTGAGGGCATTTTCTCAGAGTTCTAAGATCCTCCCTGAATGTTGGTGGTGTCATCAGTGAGACTGAGTCCCAGACTGAAGAACAGGGGGAAGGAGGAATCCAAATTTTTACTGCTCTAGAAGCAGTGAAATCTGGTAATGGAGCAATTTAAATGTGGTAAACTAACGTCTCATACAATAGCCAAGTTTATTCAGACCATCAGACAATGTATTTATACTCTTAGGCTTAAAGAGTTTCATATGATTAAAGGGTAAATTCACAAGGGCAAGCCACACATGCCAGGTAAGCAGTGTGTAACAAAAACATTTTCTTCCATAGAGGTGGATAAAAAAATAACACCGGCCAGTTGTAAAGAATAACCTGAAGTAAACTTACACCTATACAAAATCATAGTTCAAGAACAATTTCAGGTTTTTGAGAAAAACAAGATCACAAGAGTCTCTTCTTGGTTTCTTGAAGCATTTAGACATCCCCCCACATGACTTCTTTCTTAGTGTCCTGACATTGAGCTCTTCCTTCAGATTTGCTATGCTACCTGTCTCTACTCTCTCTGCCATAAGAGATTGTATTCCTTAAACTCAGAGCTAAAACAAGAATGCTTCCTTTTTAAGTTTCTATTTATTTCTTCTTTATGTATGTATGTGTGTGTGAAACTGCTCCCATGAATATCCACCTTTTTTTTGTGTGTGGATGCTCCTGTATGTGGAGACCTGGGGTTGATGTTAGTAATCTTCATCACTCTTCTGTCTTATGCTTTGAACAGGGTCTATCAGTCAAAGTCACAGCTGGTTGATTCAACTAGTGTCATTAGGTAGCTTTGTCTAGAGATTCCCATTCATTGCCATCTGAGGGGGAAATTATAGGTAGGCTGTCATATTTTTTGGCATTTGTATGGGGTCTGAGGATTGAAACTCCAGTGCTCCTGTTTCCAGCAAACACTTTAATCGTTGAGAAATATCTCCGCCTTTTAAGTTGTTTTCTGTCAGCTATTTGATGACATCAATTGGAGAAAGAATTAATAAAGAAAATACATACAGAGAATTGATGCCATAAACCTATGTAGTTTCTAGGCTTCTGAAGTTCTAGAGAAGCCTCAGAAAGCTGCAAGCAGTGTTTAAAGGACCATTCTGCAGGGAGTTGGGGAGACAAGAATGCCAGTGAAATTGTGGACAGTAAAGATTGTGCTCTCAAGTTAAGGAAATTAGATTCCCACAAGAAATCAAACTGGAGGCCATTCACATTTTCTTCTGGAAAAGTATTTTGCTGTGTTTTGCCTCCATCCTGCATTTTTGAGTGAGGCTGAATTAAAAACAAAACAAAACAGTTATAGGGCTCAGGGCATAACAAGGCCTTTAACGTGCTTTGCCACACAAAGACCCAAGTTCAGTCCACAGGACTTACCTAAGAAGCTAGGTGTGTTTCTTATCACAGAGATTCAAGGAAGGCAGAAGACAGTAATTTCCTGGGATGTACTTAAGCAATCTAGACTTATTGGAAAGCTCAAAGCTGGCCATGAGAAACTTCTTAGTCAAACTACCTGAACCACCACCAGCACCAGCACCAGCACCAGCACCAGCACCAGCACCACTCAAACCAAGATAGACAGCACCAGAGGAAGAAAGACACCTGATGTTGTCTTCTGGTTACTCAAGCATGTGTACCCATGAACAGACCTATACACACGTGTGTATCCACTTACTCTAATCTGTCCCAAATCAAAATAATAGACTAATGATAGTTTGGTGAAAAATTTAACATAGTATAACATTCAGGCTGTGATATAGCTGTTGCTCACTGCATTTTGGGGATTTATGGTGAGAATGTAAGGAAGGAGGATATGAAAAATGAGCAGGTTGGCAAAAAAGAATAAATATGATTAAAATTGCAGGCAAGGCATCATAGAAGACAGAGGAGTGCCAAGATGAGGCTGTAATGTCTAAAGAAATTGGTGCCATAAAGGAGAATTCATTGCAATGGGACAATAGAAAGAACAAATCTCCCTATTACATATTCAATATGTAAAAGCATATTCCTTTAAAGTGAGAGTGTCTTCACTGAGAATGACAGTAAGAGTTACCTTCTGGAAAATACCTGTATAGGAAATCACTTATGGAGTTCAACTACCAAGGTATACAGAGACCCCAAAAGCCTTGATAGAGGGAACAACACTATATCTTCATCTGATAGCAAAACTTGTTAGTATCATCTAAATGGTTTTGTAGACAGGTAAAATAAAAGAGATAGAGGATTATGAAGATTTATAGCAAGGGTCCATTAAGCTACTCATCTCAGGCAATATGTAGCTGGGCCAGATTTCTTGCAATTAAGTCTTAAGAAGTCATTGCCTGAATCTGTGAACAAGTTCTTAAGTTGAAATGGAAACTCTGGAGTGTTGAAAAGGCAAAGGCATGGGACATCTACCAAAGAAGAAGGTAGGTATGAAATGAGACTGAATGTTCTGTAGCTGGTAGAATTAGAGGGGAAAAGCTACCCAAGTATAGATAGATAATCCCACCAAGAAACTAGAGGTCATGCATGGAACTGTACTATTTGGTGATTGTTCTATGTGTTTTTGTTCTTCTTTTGGCCTGACCATTTCTTGCCGTTTTTCCATTCTTCACTTTTAGAATAAAATGATCATTGTGCACCATTGTATTTTTGAAGTATGTCATTTGAGTTTCGATTTTTCAGGGCTCACAGCTAAGAGATCTCCTTATGAATTAGAAAAGAGTTTGACTTCTGAAGTGCTGGAATGGTTCACCAATAGAGACTTTTGAAGTTGGGTGGAATGTATTTTGCATTATTAGATTACTGAGTTGGCAGTAGTTAGTTCTAGGGTAGTTTGGCTTTGTCACTTACTGAGGTGGATTTGTGGTCATCAATTTTAATTATTCATTTAATTAAAGAGGCAATCACCTGGGTGACTGTGAGGACACTTTTAAATGCCTTAATTGAAGATAGAAGACCCACCTGAGTTTTCTAAGCAAATTTTTTTTTAAAATGTGTTTGAAGAAAGTTCTTTTTTTCACTGAAATACTTATTAACCTCCAAAGTGAATGATCAAATAAATATAATTAGGGGAGACCATCATAGAAAATTTCCATCCATTTTTAGTGTGTATTATATACTTATCTTAGTATTTACTTACATATAATTAATAGAAGTTATATGATAGCTCTATTTTCCTAGCTATCTAAGCAGCCATCATAAGTCATTTATTCAAGTGCTTTATGAAAATAGGTTCCAGTGCAAGCATCTTTAAGGATTTTTCCTTTTACAATTGGGCTTCATTTGTATGCAGGTCTTCACTTGTGCATATCACATATTCTCTACGAAAACATAATATTTTGTATGATTGGTGGCTTTGCTTTGTACACAAAAAGTTTCTAGGCATTAAAAAAAAAGAAATTTAACTTGAAAAAAAAAAAGAAGACCCACCTGAGTGTAGGCAAGTAGGCAACACCATACAAAAGGGTAAGATCCTGGACTGAAAAAGAAAAGGAAAATGAGGTATATCAGAGCAAGAGAATTCATTTCTTTGCTTCTGTATCTATCCAGATATAAACAAGCTTCCAAAGACACATAATTATCATTATGGACTATGTCTCTTAAAATGTAAGCCAAAATTAGTCTTTGTTTTACTTTTACTTTATTTTGTGCATATGGACATTTTTTCCTGCACCCATGTGTGTTTACAATGTGTACACCTGATACCCTTGGAAACAAGACAAGGACATCAAATCCCCAGGAATTGGAGTCACAGACAGTTGTGAGCTTTTGTGTAGGTGCTAGGAATGAATTCTCTAGAAGAGCAGTCAATGCTTTTAATTGCTGAGTTAGCAGTCCTTCCTCCCCTAGCCCTTATTTTTAAAGGCATTTGAATTAGGGGGTTTTGTCACAGAAGAAAAGTAAGGAATTAAGTCCTTCAGTCCTATGTCCTGTACTCTTGGTCCTGCTTGTATTGTTCTGATCCTTAGTTGTCCTCCTAACACTGATTTAGTTTCTCACTTGTTCCATTATTTGAACAGAGTTTTTTCACTGTCGCTTTTTCTCTGGCTCTCTTTTAGTTTTTATTTTTTGGTGGGTGTATGTAGTTGTGTGTACCATAATTTGTGTGTATGAGAGCGTGTGTGTGTGTGTGTGTGTGTGTGTGAGAGAGAGAGAGAGAGAGAGAGAGAGAGAGAGAGAGAGAGAGAGAGAAAGAGAGAATATATAAAATGTGAATATGTGTGCATGTGAAGGCTGAAAGTCAACATTAGATATGTTTGCCAATCACTACCTAACTTGTGAGACAGAATCTCTCACTGAAACCAAAACTTATTACTTTTCTAGGTAGACTGGGATTCTCCAGTCTCTGTTTCACAATATTGAAGTCACAGAAACACACAGCCACAGGCAGCCATGGCTGGCTTTTACATTGGTTATTGGAGTGCAAATTTCTTTTTTTTTTTTTAAATGTAAGCACTGTGAGTTTATTCATTGACCTCCTTGTAGGAAACTACCAATAGTTCAAATGCATATTGCTAAAAAAAAAAAAACAGAGATCATGGTTGTATTATTATTTTTAAAACAAAAGATTGAGATCTTAGCAAAGAAAAGTCAGTTTATAGGTAAGAGAATTCTTGTGCTTTATCATCTACAAATTGTTTCACTTCTATGACATGAATCAAAAGGTAAATAGTTTATAGCCATATTCAACTATTGTTTTTCCTTTTATTATTATTATTAGTAGTAGTAGTAGTAGTAGTAAAGAAGTCATGCTTTCTAAACTTGTATATCCTTATTCAAGGTCCCTTCTCCCTCCTACCACATCAGGTCATTCTTTCTTTTTCACAAATCCCCATCTCTTCCCTGGGCAGGCAGCAGGCAGTCCTATGGTCCCACTGCCCCAATATATTCCTTAGTTCAGTCTCCACTCCTGGCAGATGCAGCATTCTCCCCCCTCCCTTAAGTGTTCGTCGGGTGTTCCTCTAGGGGAAGTGCGATCCAAGGTGTCAGTCCAGGGCGTTTCTGATCCCAAGCTGTTCAGTGGTTGTGGTTTGCAGCTTGGGCATGCTTTGCTTTTTTCTTGTTTGTTTGTTTGTTTAGAGTTCACTAATGAGTGAGTACATCCTCTGCTTATCTTTCAGAGTTTGTGATACCTCACTCAGGAGGATATTTGCCAAATCCATCCATTTGCCTGCAAATTTTAGGATATCATTTTTTCTTACTGCTGAGTAGTACTCCATTGTGTTGATGTACCACAGTTTGTTAATCCATTCTTCAGTTGAGGGACATCTAGGTTGTTTCCAGGATCTTGCTATTACAAATAACACTGCTATGAACATAGTTGATCTTATACCTTTGGAGTATGACTGTGCATCTTTAAGGTATACACCCAGAAGGGGTATTGCTGGGTCCCTGGGGAGACTGATTCTCAGTTTTCTGAGAAACCGCCATACTGCATTCCAAAGTGGCTGAACAAGCTTACACTCCCACCAACAATGGAGGAGTGTTCTCTTTGCTCCACACCCTCTCCAGCATAAACTGTCATCTGTGTCTTTTATCTTAGCCAATCTAATAGGTGTCAGATGGTACCTCAAAGTTGTTTTCATTAGCATTTCTCTGATGGCTAAAGATGATGAGCACTTTTCAGGTGCCTTTCAGCCATTCATAATTCCTCTGCTGAGAATTCCCTTTTTAGATCTGAACCCCATTTTTTTTATTGGTATTCAAGGTTTTGGGCTCTAGATTCTTGAGTTCTTTATATATCTTAGAGATCAGTCCTCTATCACTTGTAGGGTTGGTGAAAATCTTTTCCCATTCTGTAGGCTGTCATTTTGTCCTATGGACAGTGTCCTTGGCTTTGCAGAAGCTTCCTAGCTTCAGGAGATCCCACTTACTGATTGTTGTTCTTAGTGTCTGTGCAACTGGTGTTATATATAGGAAGTGGTCATCTGTGCCAATTCGTAGAATTGTATTTCCCACTTTCTTTTCTATCAAGTTTAAAGTGGCTGGGTTTATGTTGAGGTCTTTGATCCACTTGGATTTGAGTTTTGAGCAGGGTGACAGGCTTGGATCTATTGGCATTTTTCTAAACCTTTCCATCCAGCTATGCCAACACCATTTGTTAAATATACTATCTTTTTTCCATTGAATATTTTGGGCCTCTTTGTCAAAGATCAGGTGTTCATAGGTTGCAAATTTCTTTATACTCAGCAAGCACTTTATCTATTGAGCCATCTTTTTGTTTTCTTTTTGAGAAAAGGTCTCATTATGTGTCTCAAGTTGACCTCAAACTATAGATTTTTTCTACCTTAACATTGGGATTAGGTTTCAAAACATATATATTAGTGTGAGGCACTTAATCATTCTATCTATATCATATAAAAAGAGACTGAGTCATCATCTCTAGTGGACCTTTCACCCTTTACAAGTGGCTTTAGCATTAAGACATCAAAGTATGATGATATTCTCATATACCCTGACACTGGCATAAAATTCTCTCAACTTTATGGTTTTTCCATCCTCCCTTTGAGAAAAAAAAAGAGAGAAATAAGTACTTAAATGAACTATGCCATGAGTAACCTGAAAAAGCAAATGTGTTTCTTGTAGTTTCTCATGCTATTTTGGACACTTGCCACTTATTTCAAAGGCTTTCCTGGTGTGAATGGTGTGGGTGATCTAAAGGCATGAGCTCAGAGGCTTGTACTTTGAACAGTCCTTGACTCTCCTTAGTTTGAGTAAGGGTCCTTTTCAATGACTAGAAAATATAACAGAAAGGAATAGACTGAGAAGTGCATAGTAAAAGAAAGATACAGCTTTATCTCATTCACAGCAGACTAGGACACTTCTAAGAAGATGGTGGAGATTTTGCTTTAGCATTTTCCTTGCTAAGTTATATGTGGTGGTTTGAATGAAATGGCCTGTATAGGCTTATATACTTGGCCCCAAGCTGGCAGAACTGTTTAGAAAGGATTTAGAAGGATAGCCTTGTTAGAGTGGGTTTGATATTTCTAAAGACTCACACCAGTTCCAGTGTCTCTTTCTCTGCTTCCTGCCTGTGGATAGGAATATTAGCTTACCTCTTTAAGAATGTGATTTTTTTTTATACTCTAGTTAGTGGTCCCATACATATGCACCTATGAGTAACACTAATTGAATAGTGAATTATCAAAATTTGAAAAAAAAGGACATCAACCAAGGAGGAGGCATGTTGAGAGGGAAGTGGGGGAACTGAATATATATTTTATTGTATACATTTATAAAATAGCAGAAAAGAGAAGAAAAGGGATAGATAACTTAGTAATCAACATACAAATCAGTGAAAGCACAATAATGAGAAGGTAAAGTATGTTAATGATAGAGACAGAGAGACAATAGGCTGTGCTCTAGAAACCAAAGTAACCTTTCTGAACTGAGGCAGTAAGTACTTCTCACCAGGAGAAGAAGGAAAAGATACAAATGAGAGAATTTTATTACCATTCAGATGAGATAACTTTAAAAAGAGAAAGAAGGAAAAAGAGCATAAGGTTTTTGACCTTAAAATAGAAAATCATAATTATTTGAAAGGGAGCAATTTCAAGAAAAATATAAATTGGCATTATAATTTCAAAAGGTGGAATGTATAGTTACTTTTAAAAATCCACCAAAACTAGGTGCAGTGACTCATGCCTATTGGGGCACTGAGTATTAAGCCATACGTTCATGAGTATATAATGAGTATTAAGCCATACGTTCAGAGCTACTTAAGTGAAACACAGTCTGAAGAAAAAGATAAGATGGGTAAGGGGAGAAGGATAACAGTGGGAGACATAGGAGAAGGGAAAAGAATGAGGATGAGGAGACAGAGTTGGAGAGGAGGGGGAAGAAAGCAGGAATAAAATAGGGGTTTCTTAGAGAGTTAAAAAATATTAGAATATTAGAAAGGGAAAGAAAAGATTTTATTTTATTATGCATCATTTGTTTATAGAATGTAAAAGCAACAACTGGAAAACATTCTAATTTTGAGCTCTTATAAGAGTCAAAAGTTTAAGTTGCAAAGAAACAAATTTACCTAGACTTTTGATAAGTGATCAGACAGCACTGCAAAAAATCATGGTAAAAATGCAAAAGGCATCTTGATAATGCATCTGCTTCTGTAAAGAAAAAATAAAATTGTTTTGGCAATCCTGGCTTTCCTGTTATTCCAAATGAAATTGAGTATTGTTCTTTCAAGGTCCAAAAAATATTGTGTTGGGATTTTGATGGGCAGTGCATTGAATCTGTAGATTGCCTTTGGCAGAATTGCCATTTTTACTATGTTGATCCTACCAATCCAGGAACATGGGAGAGCTTTCCATTTTCTGATA